>JAIUZE010006002.1:0-109961 GCA_022085475.1 Heliosperma pusillum
TCTTCATACAATTAATGTAAATTAAAAGGATAGACTAAATCTAGACTAAGAACAAAAGAGAGAATTGGAATTTTTGATTTTTTAGAAGAAATGAAAACCAAATTATATCCTAAACCTACTCCTACTTTCTTCTCCTATTCTTCTTCCGTCTTCTCTCCTCTGGTTTCTCTTCTTTTTGGTCTTCCTGCCTTTTTCTTCTTTTTGGCAGCCAACCAAAAATGAAGGCCTCTTCCTTCGCTACTCCTCTTTCTCTTCTCTTTTCTTCCGTCTTGTTGTTCAATTATCAAAATGGCTCCCCAAAATTGGGATGATGGGCTTGTCTCATTACTTTGTCCCATGGCCCATGTAAAGACCATGATGTATATCAATTATCACTTGTGACATAACTTGCTCCAACTTGTTTTCACTCGACCCATTTACTTTACTCGGTTCTCGCTCCATTTGAACCTATAAATATAAAAATACGAGAGCAGTACCAAAATTCCGAGAAATAGTATAAACAATCATTATTTAAAATTAATCGACTAATACGCTCTTATAAGAATAAAATAAGTAAAAACGCTAACCCGAGTTATTAATTCGTTCAAATAAGTGATCAAATGCGGGTTAAAAATGAGCAAAATAAAGTGTTATCAAATCTCCCCACACTTATCTCTTACTCGTCCTCGAGTAAGCTCAAAAACTAAGACAAAAACGCATTTATTTGACGAAACAAACATATAATTATAGTAGCCGATATGAGACAATTAACGGGCTCACTCCGTCCCTTCAACTCACAACGAAACACTTATGAGGAAAAGTGCCTCCTTGCAAGGCAAGTAGGGTCTTGCCAAAATTGCGAAATAACCAAACATTAAGCACATAACTAAACAAAATGGTCACTTCTAATCAAAATGTGTCACCTCCCTCATCAAGGCAACTAAACAAATTCTCATTCAAAAGTCACAATTCTAAAATTCAATTTAAGCATAAAGGATAACAATCAAACACTTCAAAACCGACACCGTCTCATTGTGCATCTTCTAACCTTGGTTTAGGACTTGTCAAGGGGTAAGGTGGAAATGGAGCGAGATCTCTTCCGACATTAGAAACACTATAGACGAGTATGACTTTACTAGGGTCGTCCCAACTAAACTTGGCGATATGGTAAAAGTGGATAAAGTGTAAAGTGAGCCTTTAGCAAACAAGTCATTTGAAAAATGAAATTAACCCCATTATTTGACTTATTTAATAAGAACGAGAGACGACTCACCACCACTATCTTCCTTCCTCATGACTCGGTCAATTGGTAGGCCCTTTATGGTGATAAATCGAGAAGATAAATATTTCCAACTTTTTGGTGTTTTCCATTTTTTTCCATTTTTTTCTTTCTTTTTTTTTTTTGTTTCTTTTGTTTCTTTTCTTTTCTTTTTTTTTCTTTTTCTAAACCCTTTTTTTTTCTTGGGGATATTTGTTTTGAGACTAGTTTGCATAAGATGAAAAGAACTCACTAATTATTGTGGAGTTGTATATATTTTTTTTTTTTTTTTTTTTGATTTTGGATGGAATAAGTGAATGGTAGGTTTTTGTGGTTTAATGTGGTTTCGCCAAGCGTAGAAGGTCACCTAAAGTCAAGTTAGTCAAGGAAACGTCACATCGGGGGAGGTGACGATGGTAGTAGAAAGCTCACCCCTCAAACACCCCATGACACAAAATTAGACTATACACAATGCTAAAGTGTAGACTCAAGTGTTTAAAAATCATTCTTTTCACAAAATTTGAAAACTAGAAAAATGACTAAATCAAATAGAATAAGCAAAATTATTAAAAAGAAACTACATATTTTGGAAATTTTTGAAATTTTTCACAATTTAAGAATTTTCACGATTATACACAATAAGTACAAGTAACCCTACACATGATACTACTAAGACAAGAAATATTAACTAACCTACACGACACAAAACAACAAGACACCACCAAAGTCAACCAACACTCCAAATCACATATTCACAAGTATCACACCACCAACATCCATACACAATCCAACAACAATCACTCCATCCAGCCAACAATAACAATCCTCCCCACACTTAAATGAGACATTGTCCTCAATGTCTAAGAACTAGCTAGGAAGGGAAAAGAAGGGATGATGGGTAAAGAATATTACCATTTCAAGCACAATCTTCAATCATTCACTAGGTAAAATGATTCTTGAATCTTCTACTTCTACCCGCCATCTTCTTGTTGGTTTTGAAGCTCAAAAAGGGGTACCTACACACACTAAAACAACACAAACACCAAACAAGCAAGGGAATATATACACTCAAAACACATAAAGCAAGTAAGTCATCTAAAAATCTCGTCAAGGATCTCATTAGCTTGTCAAATGTACTAGACCAATCTTCAAGAAAGTGGTCATAATGAATCTTAAGAGCCAAGTGAAACAATCCATATAACCAAGTAAGAGGGCTAAGGAATGTTTTGTGAGAAAGGGTGTGAACACCAAATATATCAAATTCGGTCCAATATTCATTAATTGCTCTCATAGTCACAAGAGATAGATCGACACTTCTAAAATCACTCAAAACATCATTCTTCTTTTCAAAGTGGGTGGGTGAGGTAGGTGAAAAATGCAAGTCTAAACCCTCAAATGAGTCGTAAGCGTGGGTAAGCGATGGTTGTAAGCTAGGAAGTGGGTAGAGAAGAGGAGAAGAATTAGCTAAGTCCACAATCTTGGAAGTGTCATCACCATGATTTTCATCTTCACTCTTGGCCATTTCATCCATAAAGGCGGCCTCTATCTCATCCAACTCACTCTCCGAAAGGTCAAACTCACAAAACTCAAGATAACTACTACTTCCACTACCATTTAAGGCGGCTTCAATAGCATCCACTTGGGCTTCCCAAGAATCCTCAATATGCTCATCCCAACAAGGGCCGCTATCAAAGTGATTAGCATCACAAAAATCAAGCAAAGTGCCACCAAGATCAACACACTCCTCCTCCCTTGAAAAGACATCCTTAAAAGGGGTGGTATCACTCAAAGGATCTAAACTCTCATCCATACAAAGTGTATCACATGGCTCACCCAACTCATAATGATCATGAAATGACATGGTCTCAAACTCACATAAGTCAAATTGCTCAACCACATCATCCACAACATCATCACTCGAAGGCTCACAAACCTCATCAATATCCACAATAGTATTCTCCTCAATACTCAACAACAAAGAAAAATTAGGCTTTCTACTTTCACGATTCAACCAATCAAAAAGATCATAAGCTTCATCATCCGATTTAGAAGATAAATCACCATCACATAAAGAATCAAGCAAAGATCTAACATGACAATTCATACCATACTCAATTGTAAGACGCATTTCTTCCTCACTAAAACCATGGTCATCTAGCGAGTCAAGAAATTGCATAAGTCTATCAATATAAACCCAAAATTCTTCATCGTCATATTGAGGAAAACCAAGATAGAACAACATTTTGAAATGACAACAAAAAAAACGTAATCTAACAAATCTAAGACTAACTAATATCAATCCGTTGACCTCCCCGGCAACGGCGCCATTTTTGACGCGGGGTTTTTGTCGCCTTCCCCCGGTCAAAACAAATTTATAAACTCAACTACTAATGTAGTAGCGGTAGTCGAGGTCGATCCACAGAGAGGTCAAGGTCGAATATTAGTTCGTCTTAAATTATAAGATAGCTACGCAAATCATGAAGGAATTGATATTAAGCTAAGTAACTAAGCTAAAAACTAAATAAGTCAACTAAAACTAACTAAACAATTAATAGAAATAACGGATTAAATAAATAAGAAAGGCCTAGGGTTCGATTACACCACCAACAAGTTTCTTTCACATTCATAAGTCTCTTTTTAACTAGTTGTCAAGCAATCGGTTTAAGAGGAAAACGCCTCAAGGTATCTCCGCCTCCTTCCCGGGTTCGCGGTCAATACAAGTAGTCCCGATTACCTCCCTCCCGGGTTCGCAACCGGTATCTTAGGACACAACTAGAACCCACTCCCATGGTATCCTAGCGATGGTCTAAGTCCTTAGGTCCGCATCTAATTTCCCAATTATCCCCCTCCCTTTCCCAAGGGTAGGCTTCTAATTGAAGGTCAAGGGCACCCCACCTCGGTTCCCACTCCCGTGTTCAACCTAAGTCGGTGAAACTAGCCAAGTGAAATAACCATAATCCCAAACCTAACCGGTTCCCACCGGTGGACAAGGGTCAAGGAGGAAGGTCAAGACACAAAAACAACAATATAAATTCCCTTAACCAATCTCAACCGATTATTCAACGACTCATAAAAACCGAGACCTAATCATGTAAATAAACAAGTCGGGGTTTAATCGAACCCTAGTGAGATTACTACTCACTAATCGTTTCTAAATTAAAATTAAACATATAAGCAACTATTCTAATTATAACAATAAACATGGTAATACTAATAAAGATGGAAACTTTAACTAATAAACTGCATAAATAAATAAAGACGACAACTTTAAATAAATTAGAAGAGGGATAGAAAATTATACCGATCTTGAATTAAAGATGAATAAGATGAGAAATTCTTCATACAATTAATGTAAATTAAAAGGATAGACTAAATCTAGACTAAGAACAAAAGAGAGAATTGGAATTTTTGATTTTTTAGAAGAAATGAAAACCAAATTATATCCTAAACCTACTCCTACTTTCTTCTCCTATTCTTCTTCCGTCTTCTCTCCTCTGGTTTCTCTTCTTTTTGGTCTTCCTGCCTTTTTCTTCTTTTTGGCAGCCAACCAAAAATGAAGGCCTCTTCCTTCGCTACTCCTCTTTCTCTTCTCTTTTCTTCCGTCTTGTTGTTCAATTATCAAAATGGCTCCCCAAAATTGGGATGATGGGCTTGTCTCATTACTTTGTCCCATGGCCCATGTAAAGACCATGATGTATATCAATTATCACTTGTGACACAACTTGCTCCAACTTGTTTTCACTCGACCCATTTACTTTACTCGGTTCTCGCTCCATTTGAACCTATAAATATAAAAATACGAGAGCAGTACCAAAATTCCGAGAAATAGTATAAACAATCATTATTTAAAATTAATCGACTAATACGCTCTTATAAGAATAAAATAAGTAAAAACGCTAACCCGAGTTATTAATTCGTTCAAATAAGTGATCAAATGCGGGTTAAAAATGAGCAAAATAAAGTGTTATCAGATATGCAACTCTTCACTATAGATTAATTGATTAACTGATTACTAATTGATTGCATCGTGTCACAATGGGGCGAAGAGCATCGCTCAATTGAAGGCCGTCGTTGATTCGACCGACACAAGTAGCGTTGTCCATATGAACAAGTAGACGAGGAGACGAGGACAACCAAGGCTTTTAGCTAGATCCAAACCAGCGACCAAGGCGAGTATTTTGGCTCTCATTGAAGAACAAATCCCACACAAGAAGTAGAATGCTTCGATAAAGTTACCTAACTCGCCATGGAGAATCCCTCCTTTCCCTGCGAGACCGGGTGTCCTTTACTAGCGCTATCTGTACTGAGCAAGAGCCATCCATGATCCATGGGGAGGTGGCTGCCATCTAATAAATATCCCAGTAGAAGCGGTACCTGGAAGCGGTAAGAGGACAGAGAACTTATCGAAAGCTCTTTTCGTGGCTGCAAATTGTTGGTGTAAGAATGCAACGGGATTAATTGGATTCTCGTTATCACGATTAAACACTAAATTATTTCCCCATTTCCCGAATCCACCAACAAGTAATTGCAAAGCGGCCGTACCAATCTTTGGGAGCATTATGATAACCGTTGCTCGCATTATATGATATCCAACCCTTAATGGG
Organism: Heliosperma pusillum; assembly: GCA_022085475.1. NCBI lineage: Eukaryota > Viridiplantae > Streptophyta > Magnoliopsida > Caryophyllales > Caryophyllaceae > Heliosperma > Heliosperma pusillum. The sequence continues at coordinate 5,842 of JAIUZE010006002.1, forward strand.
TATTATATAAAAGGAGTCGAGTGATTTCGTATACCCAAGTGTTCCCAAATAATACGTGATACATGGCAGTCTCGGAGAACATGTTCTGTAGTTTCCTCGGCTTGGAGGCTCCTGGCCAATTGGGGCAAACGGGAAAAAAAGCCGCATTATGATGACCACAGAGCACAGGCTCCTTCGTTCCGCAAGCACTCTTCCCCGTAGCTTAGTTAAAAAAGCCGCATTGGCCTGCCGAGACAATGTGATACCCAGCCCTCCTGAAGCCTTTGGCTTCTGAATAGTATCCCAGGAGATTAACGGACACTCCGGTAATGAGTTTATTACATGGGCACTTATATTAGTTATATATGAAGAGAAAATTAAAAAATGGTCACTAATGCTACTACATGTAAGGTCATAGGACATAATGAATTGTTTGGATATTAATGAACACTCCATTAACTTATTGTTTAATTAAAAAAAAAAAAAGAATGCCAGAAGCAATAAGTAAATACAATTGAAAAGGAGATAATATTATTTCCAGTGACACCCAAGCAAACGAAGATTTGTACACTTGCCAATGCACAATTCACATTATGAAAAAAATATAAAAGTTTTATATTCTTATTATACTCTTATACGTGAATCAAACAAGATCAACAAGATCTCACAGACCCACATTATCATATTTTATCTTACGTATCGCAAGGAATCGTAAAGATTTTCTTCGTTCATGAATAGTATCAAAAAAAAAATGTTGTGTTTGGAGTTGAATGGAGGGGGTATGACTCTATGAGTACGTACTAATAATATATGGCTACAAATTCTCATCGAAGACAAAATTTATCCATTACAGTATAGAGATGGGTTAAATACTATGGGTAAAACAAAAAGAAAGGTCCTGGTTAAAGGTAAAGAAAGTGGAATTGTATTTAACCCGTTTCATTTTTTAAAGACAAATATATCTGTTTTAAGAGAGACCTATTGATATATGGCAACCAAACCATCAATTTTTTAGGTACATAATAGAGGGATAAAAACCGAATAAAAAACAAACGGTGAACAGCTCTAGCTAGCGCGATTCCAATTGCACCCTTTCGAAGAATGGTACGGAGATCGTCGGGCTGATAATCAAGATGAGCCGTTTAAATGTCTTCGGAAGCGCTTTTGTTAGCTAACCAGTCACTAGCTCGGTTTGCTTCACGATAAATATGGTACAAGGGCTCGGTTTTCAACGAGTTTTTGAAAACGAGTTCATCTGAAATTGAAAACATTACACTAAAATGCATATTACAAGGGCATTAAGTCCATATGGTACGCAAATCACAATACATTAAGTTCAAATCACATAATTAACAAGATCTATTAAGCATCAAAGTTCTCTTGTGTATATGAATTCGTACCAACAATTTTTAGGAATTCACATTGAACCTCCTCTTGAACCTGTTCACCCTCGCTTTCACTGGCGCATAAATTCTATCCGTCACTCCTAACTCATCGGGTCTAATCCATACTCAGTCAAAATATATTCACGACTTACTTTATAAATACAACATGTTAGAATCTAAACCGGCTACCACTCCTCTAGCCTCGCACCCTCTACTCCATCACGATGGGAGCCCACTTGTTTCGAACCCCACTGACTTTCGTGCTATCATTGGAAGTCTCCAATATTTGTCACTAACTCGTCCCAATGTCGCATTTGCTGTAAATAAACTGGCTCAATATATGCAAAATTGCAAAGTCCTACCGAACTTCATTGGGGTGCGTTGAAACATCTCCTACGCTATCTCAATGGCACGTTCCATGTGGGTCTCCAACTATTTCGCTCGTCAACTCCTTCCCGTCTTCATGCCTATAGTGATGCTGATTGGGGAGGTGACCGTGATTCCTATGTCTCCACTACCGGTTATATTACCTATCTTAGTCCTAATGATTTATCTTGGGCCTCGAAAAAACAAAAGGCTCTTGCTCGTTCCTCCACCGAAGCGGAATTTCACGATGTTGCTACCACCACCGCCGAACTTATTTGGCTTCAATCCTTACTTGATGGGTTACGTATTTCGCTTCCTTCACCACCTGTCATTTACTGTGACAACTTGAGTGCTACTCACTACTGCGCTAATCCGGTGTTCTACTCCCGAATGAAGCACCTTGCTCTTGCTTTTCATTTTGTCGTGAACGTGTTCAACATGGCCATCTCCGTGTTCAACACATTTCGGATGATGATCAACTTGCAGATGTTCTTACCAAACCCCTTGCCTCGGCTCGGTTCACTTTCCTTCTGTCCAAGATTGGTCATGCCTTCGGGTCGTCCATCGGGCGGAATATCAAGATGAACAGTGCAAATGTCTTCGGAAACGCCTTTGTTAGCTAACAAGTCACTAGCTCGGTTTACTTCACCATAAATATGCTCTAGTTTGATGAGTAGTTGATATGCAACTCTTCACTATAGATTAATTGATTAACTGATTACTAATTGATTGCATCGTGTCACAATGGGGTAAAGAGCATCGCTCAATTGAAGGTCATTTTCGCTCAATTGATTGCGTCTTTCGCGTTATATTCACTTTGTTGCACGGATCTAATGGATTCGGTCACTTTCAAGTCTATTATTATCAAGTTATAGTCAGTTTGCAACAATAAATATACATATCAGGTCAAACTCAATCGGGTCATATATATATGTACGTGAATAATAACTTTCATTTAAGACGGAAATATCCATCTTAACCTTAACATGAGTCAAATAACATAACATTTGCATATATAACACAAAACACAATGTCAAGAAACCCTAACTGAACAATTAAAAATAGAGAAACCCTAACTGAACAATTAAAAAAAGAGAAACCAGGTAAAAGATAAGCTGAGCTTACAAATTTTCCATCAAAAAAGCATCTTTATAAATGAGTAAATTAAAATACTGAAATTAAAGGTTATTTTTGGGCTTTTATCCTTTTGGTTTAGACCTATGATATAGGACGGTCCTATACACTAGTTATTGGCCCAAAATTAACACAGACAAATGGTGAAATGGATAACAATTCGAGTTATTTATGGGTTTGTGAGAATTCGGCTTAGGTCAGGTCGGGTAATAGGGATGATGGTCATTTTGCAATAGTCAGATCAAACTCGTTCGGTCAATTCGGGTTAAGGGCTTGCATAGGCCCTCGATTCAGGTTTTGAGTCTGGTTATTTTATTTTGGGTCATTTTATCACGTCTACTAGCGCTTATTCTTGTATAAGGTGGTATTTTAGTCAAATTATTCATCCTAAAGTATTCTTGGGATGACTATTTTACGTTCTATAGTTACCTAGTTTCTTTTCGGGATTTCGTACCTTTATTGTACCAGATAAAAATGTCTAAAATCATCCATGCTTTACTATTTTAACCCGGGTATATATAAATGTTTAATGGACAATTTTACATAATTTAGGATAAACTTAGTTTGCTTGATGAATTATTCTCATCATTCTCCTACTTACTCTTTCTTATCTTTATTCACAAATTATAACTCTTATTCCCACGGGTATTTATAATTAGAAAAAGTATTGCATAAATGATTATTTTCCCACCCACAATTGTTAAATAATAAGAGGGGGAGTATTTCATAAGATACTTGTATTAATAAGGCTGTGTTCTTGATATTAGTAGAATGATCGATATAAAAATGTCTAAAACTAGTCTTGCTCTATAATGCATTGAACATGATGTACATACCAAGACTTATTGATTATGTATCTAAGATCAATAAGTCTTGCTTATGACAGGGCAATCCGTTGCAAGCTTGCGAGGGTCAAATCCCCTTATAAAGAGCAAGTGGTAAGGCAAGTGGGGGGCTCCATTTGCACCTACTTGCTCTTTGTGAGGGAGATTTGACCCGTCGCAAACTTGCGACGGGTCGGTCCGTCACAAATGAGAATTCATTTGTGAGTTAAGATACATTCTTATGATTAACAGTATACACAGGATTATCTCCTGCAACTTTTTTCACTATAAAAGCATTAAGTTTAGCTTTTTATCATGCATTTTTTGGGTTATTTGGATCATCATCTTATGATCAAATGTCTAGTTCTTCTGGTGAATAATCATAAAGTTATCTCTGAATCGAAAGAAGTATCAGTCCAAACCAATACTCCTATATGCTTTTTTTTTTTCAGGATCTTTTTAAATCCAAATCACTTGATATATCTACTATTATACATGACCAAGTTTTGTGAAGTTTTTTCAAAAACTGAGATGATGTATTTTGATTCAGTGGTAAACGTATTCGAAGGATACAAAATGTTGGACATTTTCAGTTCTCGAAGCATTTATCCCTTAAGACTTTATATACCAAGCTGGTAGTTTCGAGCTTTTGGGTATTACTCCCTCTGTCTATTTCTTTGTTAGGCACTTCAAATCACGTTGCTTGCAAACGCAACTGAATTGGCTCTTCAAAAATTGTCCTTTTTGAGACGGTCTCTTGTGATAAAACCGCCCTAATCAAAGTAACTGATGCCAGCAACCAGCAAACACGTTCAATGCTCGATGCATCACACCAAGGCTAGTTTTTATCAGATCTTTTAGCGGCCTCACTCAGGAATATCATCTTCTCCTGAAAACATCACATACAACTCAGCACCAAAAACAAAGATTTTTCTAATGATTCCACTTTGTTATTGAATTGTGTATTTGTGTTACAGTTCACCATACAAGTAAACGAAATACGCCATTATTTAAACTAGATGTCTAGATCACAGATCAAAGGGCCTACATTAAAGAAAGAAGAAAAAGGATTATACATCGGATGTACCTCAGACTAGTATGAATTTGAGTTTTTATGCATTTTTTTCGAGCTTTTTAAAGTTTATAAATTACATTTTAAATCTTATATGTGATGTATTTTGAGTTTTATTGTAATTTTTTTGAGCTTAATGTTCAAATTAATTAACTCAAAAACTTTATATTAAAATTCATAATTTTTAATACTACACTCAAAAACTTTATCGTAAAGCTCAAAAACTATATTATCTGTGGTAGTACATCAGATGTACAATCCACTTACTGTAAAGAAAGCAAGTAATTTTGAGGTAAAAAATTGTGCAACTATACCTTCTCATAAAAAGATCAACATATAAAAAGCTAAAAACTAGGGATAATATGGCAAAGGCATAAAACAAGTAGAAGTATGGAAATCGCATAACTGTACAGATGACACCCTCACCTGAGTTGAAGTATAAAACGCTAAAAACTAGAGATAATATGATTGTGCCTCTGCTCTAGAGGTTTCTGCCTAACAACTCACTGTGCTACATGAGAGGCGCCATTTTAAACGAATGACACCCTCACCTGAGTTGAGCAATATAGGCCGAGTCCCGAGTGTGCAGGGAATATGAGCAAAAGCATGGAAACCAGCAAACGCTTTTTATGTAGTGTCAAACTGTGTGCACTTGCCTTACTAGTTGCAAGTCTAGTAAAATTTGCAAGAGCACAAGACCCTATCATATGGAGCACCAAGTATTTGCAAGAGCCAAAGTGTGTAAAATTTACAAGCTGCAACGCCTGCAAGTGCCGTGTGCCTAAATTACAAGCTGCAAGTGTGGTGTGCCTTAAACTACTTAAAAAGAGTGAGATCCCATAAAATGGAGAACTGACGAGCTAATCTACACAACTTCAAGAATTTTATGGTTGAAGGCACGGGAAATCACCAAATGAACCATGTTCCAACTAGTTTCCCCTTACAAGCTCACCAAACTCTTAAGTTATCAGTTTCTTCAAACATGAAAATTTGATGATAAGTCGTATCATACATTACCAAAATCATAATTGCATAATTGTGTTCGACAAATATAATGCTACGGGAAGAAAATCAAACATCCGCCTTTTTCTTTATTGTTAGGAAGTTGCAGAAAAACAACTAGATCAAGTGTATACTTACATTAGCACCTACCAAGGTACATACTTACATGCTAAGTCTAGTTCCAAAACAGAGAATACCTTTTAATGGGGCTCAAAAGCTCTTATGTGCCGATGTCCGGTTTTATTAGCATGGTGATATAAAAGAACTTGGAAATGAATGGGTTAAACTAACAAAAATATACTTCCTCCAATTTTCTATTTTCTTTCCACGTTCCTTTTTTGGCAAAACAAATTCTTTTCTTCCTTTCCTGGTATGTTTTTAATGCTCTTTTACCAAGTTACGCTTATCATTCATTAAAATTACTTACCCAAACCTGTATCGATTTTATTTTTATCTCCCACACTATCAGTCCAGGACCATTCTCCATCCTACAACTTCCTTAATCAACTTGCACCACCGATCTGTCCAGCCACATTTTGCAACAACCACCAACCATATTCACTACAAAGTTCACATCTGACCTCCGTCATAAAGGGAGGTTGTGAGTAGAGGGTAGAAGAGGTAAGTGTGCGGTAAAGGTGATTGGTAATGCGGCTTAAGTGAGAGAGGAGGAGGGTAACAAAGACTTAGGATTGTCTTTTGTCGTGTGTTTGGTAGAGGATACGAATTCTAAATCTAAATCTAAGGGAAATCACGAATAAAGATGTAGAGGAGTCCGCATACCCCAACCAAACACACGACAAAAGAAGTCCACACTGAACCTTGAAACGAGCAATTGGGCATATAGTATGCCAGAGAATAGGGTCGGACTGGTCTACACAAGCAGACTTAACATACAAATCATAGAATAAGAGAAATAAGTCTTTATATTGAACTTCCATCAAAGTTATCACTCTTATCAGTATAGTCTAAGATATCAAAGCCTCTAAGGTACAGTCATAAAATGTTTCGATGAAACGCGAAATGGGGATCCGTAAGCAGGATTTATTTTACCAATGAATGACTAATTTAGCAGTCCGTCATCATCTCCTGCACACGGCGAAGAGCTGGTAGCCAAGGAATGGCCACCATCAACTATTCTCACATAAAGCTATCTTAATGAAGTCAAAGAAAAACCAATCATAATTTCCCTAAAAATATGTCCATGTTTACTACTCCATAGTCCATAAACAACACATTGCAACCAATAAAACATAGCAAGAAGGTCACCAGCCTAGTACAAGAGAGGAATTAGGTGATTATATACGTAGATCTAATTGAGTGGCAGAGGATTAGAAAACAGTCAAGAGAAATATCCAAAAGTGGAGGTTGTCAATAAATGACCGATTTGAACTGACAAAGTTCTATTAGAATAGTACAAGAGACGATAAAGCACTCAGCAAATAGGCCAGAACATGCAACATCACGGAGGATTTCCGAATGCTTTAGAAGATAATAGATGTGCGTCAAAAAATACTTACAGATTCCGAAAGCTCTTGCCATATGGTAGAAGCACACTTTCTCGCCTGATAAATGGTGGACAAAATTAAGGATAACAGAATGAATAAGATATATGGCATAATTATTACAATGTTAAGATAACTAACCCTAGAATAATTCCAGCTCCTCTGGCTCCTGATTTGCTTCCTTCAAGGTTAAATTGACAAATTAATATTACTTGACTTTATTTATTTGCAGAAACGATGACATAACAGGACATTTAAGTAAATCACATACAGCAAAACGTAGAAGGCACGGATTCGAAGTTTGCCATAATCTTTTCTGTTAAAATAAAAGACATGGTGAGAAAGTAATAGGAGGTAAAACATTATTAATCTTTCCTCGAACATCCGAAAGACATGTAACTGACCGACACTCTAATTCAGAAACGGTGGTCATCGGAACTGGTGAGCTTAACCCCTTGAAAAGATCAAGTCCCTTCTTCCCCATTTTCTTGGTAGACAGCTTCTTATCATAATTGTTGCTGCCATCAATCTCCCAATCTTTCGGTATCCTCTCTACAAGCAACAAATATCAAAGCCTTAAAAAAAACACAAATAAAAGCAGCTGCCCTAATCCAGCGAATCGAGACGACTACATTGCAACAAACCTGAGCCAGGGACTTTGTCAAAAGTGATGACTTGAATGGGCCTGTTACAGATATTATTCCACACTTGAGCAGTGTAGGCGACACTGACACGGTTTTCTCCTTTAACACGAAAAGTGATGATGAACATTAACCCCTTACAACTATAGTAATTAGCTTTTTGGAGGCGTACATAACGAGCCGGGCTATCCTGTGATAATTAAACAGTATCATAAGTACAAGTAGCCAATTTGTTTTTTCTTTTTTGCAAAAACCGACAGCAAACAGACGAGTGAAATTGAACAGACCATCAAGTGTTGATGCGAAACCGATATCTGCTTAGCCAAACGTTTGGCCACTTTCCAGTAATAGGATTTGCGCGGTACACTGTAAATTCCCCCATATCGATGCACAGGACTCAGCTTCATCTTCTTCCTCTTCATGGACTTCATCGTATTCAATTGAAAAGGTTATCTGAATTCAAATTACACAAAACCTAGATTATTATAAACTAAATCAATAAACCTTAACTGAATAGTTTAAAATCTACAAACCCTAGCTGAATAATTGACGCAAATTCTTACTTGCGACCGTCACAAGCTTCGTCTCACATCCGATTTAAATTACATTCAAAAGGAAAGGATTATTATTATGAGCAATTGATAATTACATGAAACCCTAGATTATTATTATGAGCTAAATCAAGAAACCCTAACTGAACAATTAATAATTTAGAAACCCTAACTGAAAGAAGAATTAATTACTACTCCGTAATAATTAACAATCGAGAAATTCAAGACAAAATTGCATGATAACATACCGAAATTTGATTGATTAAAATCGCGAACAAAATAGTTGAATTTGTTGAAGCACTTTTGAAATTCGCGCGCTATATGCTTATATCTACGTTGTGGAGGTGTATATTCTAAACTCAGACTTACCTTATTTATATTAGACGTAGCAAGAGGACCGACCGGGTTAGCTTTGGGTTGGGTTATGTTCGGATTTGCAAGAATTCGTATTAAAGCCGAAGGAGATGGGTTAGATTGTTTCGGGTTCGGTTATTTCCGCTCTATTATTTTCAAATTATTTAGAGATAATGGTTAGTTTGCAACCGTATATATTCGAGTTGAGTCAAACTCGTTCGGGTTTTAGGTTATGCTCGGGTCTTTAGTTTGGGTGTCGGGTCAGGTATACTAATGCTTATTCTTAGGATGACTATACTCCGTTTTGTACTTACCAAATTTCTTTTTGGAATTTCATCCCTCTATGGCTCCATTGTACTGAAAAGTAAAAAAATAAAAGTGTAAAATAACATAACAAGATTATCTACGAAGATGTATTTGTTTATACTTTTCTTGTTTCTTAATGATTAGAGCTCTTTATACTCATGGACGATCCTTTTTCTGGCGTAGGCCGGAAGATTTTCGATGTTAAAGTTGGTCGTATAATTAGTAAGCATTGTTTTCGCGGATTTTAATCAATTAGACGTGTTGGTATGTTTTGCAATTTTCTCCACATTAAAACCGTATATATCATGTAATAGTGGCATGAACCGTCGAAAAGAAATTAGGTATGATATCAAACCAAAAATAGCCATACCAAGAACGTCTTCATGAAGAATAATTTGACTAAAATACCACCTTAAACAAGAATATAAACGTTAGTAGACCTGATAAAATTGACATGACGCGACGACTGAACTAAGGACCCAAACCCGAATTTTGATTTACACTAATATCTTTCCCCAAATTGTCAAAAAAATCTACCATTCCAGTTACCAACTAGTAGTAGTCCATTAATTTAGAAATTAATCAACAACAAAATCTCGAAAATTGTGAAACAAAGCTCTAGTACCAAAAACACATCTAAAGTCACCCAGTTGGTGTAATTGAAATGTAGACGGATATACTTTAATGTAGACGGATCGAATCCCCTCTTATAAGGAGGCAAGTGTGAGGATAAGTTGAGAGCTAAATGAATCTCACTTGTCTCATTATGAGAGGGATTTCGAGCCGTCGAAGACGAATATATCCCGTCTTCAATGAGAATTTGTGAAAGTCACCACCCCCAACCAATTTAGTAAACCAATCGATTGAATTTAACATACAAAATTCATACACAAATCAAATACCTTAACATTCTAACCCAAAACCCACAAAGTTCAAACCTTTAAAGTTTCACCTAAAAAAATGGCCTTACAATTATGGGAAACACTTAAAGAAGCAATAACAGTATACACAGGATTATCTTCTGCAACTTTTTTCACTATAATAGCATTAAGTTTAGCTTTTTATCATGCAGTTTTTGGGTTATTTAGATCATCTTCAAGTTCTTCTTCATCATTATCTTATGATCAAATGTCTAGTTTTTTCGATGAAGATATGAAACCTTTACCTTCACGGTGAAGGTAATGATAAACCTGTACAGTTAGGTGAGATTACTGAAGAAGAGTTGAAACAATTTGATGGGTCTGATAATGATAAACCTTTGCTTATGGCTATTAAAGGTCAAATCTATGATGTTTCTCAAAGCAGGTTTGTGTCTTTTTTATCGACTGCGCTTCTTTTTATTGTGAAGTACGTAGTAGTTGTTCGTAGTTGTTCGATGTAATTCTCGACGTAATTTTTATCATGAGGCATTGTAAAACCGTCTATTTGTGTTGCTAGTAAGCCTGAGTAAGGCTGCGTATATCCGACTCCCTATCCCACAATTGTTAAATTGAACTGGGTATGTAATTTTTTCCACATGTGTTTTTTTTAAGTTTTTTGGATTTCTGTTCATACCATGTATCAAAGGGTGGCTTTGTCAATTTCTCGTGTTAGCAAAGTTTGATTCTTGATGATGGAATTTAATTTAATGGACAAATTATTGTTGTTGTTCAAGTTCTGTAATATAATGTACCTTTGTCCTTTGGCTTCTTCTCCTTTTCTGCTTGGTAACTAGGATTAGTTGGTTTTAGAAGGCAGGAAAGTTTGGAGCTTTTCTCATTTTTCTTAGTGGCAGTCATTCGATGTAGTTCTCGATGTATTTTTATTCTTTATATTCAGTTACAGTCAAACAGTCTCTCCGTGTTGCTAACATAAGGCAAGGCTGTGTACATCCAACCTCCTACTCCGTAATTTGCAGGAACCCCTTGAGGCACTAGGGTAATGTAGTTCATGTTGTTTACAGCTCTGATTGTTTTAGTTAGTATTTAGGGTTTTAAGTTTTCATGGGGATTGGATCATAATATATGATAGATTGTCTATTTGTTGGCAATGCGAGTTTGTTACAGTAATTGTTAAATTGGACTGGTATTCAATTCTTTTGACGCGTATTTTGTTGGTTTTTGGATTTACGGTTTTACCATGTACTCTGTATCAAATAGTGAATTTGTCAATTTCTAACGTTAGCAAAGTTTGAGTCTTTATGATGTAATTTGTTTGGAGACAAATTTTAGTTGACTTGAGAATTTTAGATGGTTGGAAAGTTTGGAGCTTTTCACTTTTCTGTAATTTATGGAAAGTTCAATAGCTTTGGCATTAATATGACCTTGCAGTTTATAAGTGGCTGTTGTCTGTCTTTGATCTGTTAAATATGGGTGTTTGATCATTTACTTGTAACTGTGAGTCTTGTTAACTGAGTGCAACTATTGTTTTCACTTATAACCTTTTTTCTGCATTTGGTCTGACTGTTTAACTGTCTTTGGTGTATCGTCGTTATTGGGAAATGGATGCATCTTCCTAGGGAAGTAACGATAATCCTGCTGATAACCAGGATGATTTAGGTTCGTTCACAATTTAGACCTATGACATGGTCTTAGACGAGGATTCGTATTTTCCTTGCCTCTTTTCGCTCGTTATTTTGAAGATATTCCGATCCGTTTACTTTTCTATATGCTTATTGGATTACTTTAGGTAACTAGATTTGAATGGTAACATTATTTTACTACAGTTCTTGCCTCCTTTGATCAGGTACATCATTTTCATTCAAACAAAAAACAAAAACAAAGAAGTATTAAATGTTCTGGTCTCGTTTGTCTAAATTCCGAACTGTTGTTTTGCACGCTCACCGTACTATAGATAAACACACAACTATAGTTTTACAAGAAGCTCTTCGTATGACCCTTTTAATAGTCTTCTGCAATGCTTGCTTAGAAGGCTTCCCTACATCTGCGATAAGCAAGAATTAGACCAGTAGCAGTATGTTCAGAGTCCTGCATCTATTTGCCTGTCGGCACTTGGTGTACGTAGCCGTGACTCCATGAACATTACTTCCTGGTGTCCTTTTATTTATTTTCTCTGTTATTTGATTGAACAAAGTTGGCACTTGGTCGTTGGCACTAAGACAGCGTAAGTTTACGGATGAATTTTTTTCCACTTCTCTTTTTCTTGTTCAGTTCAGTATGTATTTCAGGGCTTCAGGGTCTCAGGGATGATAGGGTAAAAGCGGTCTGATAATAATGTGATACACCTCTTAGAATCCAATTTTCCAAATCCCGTTGTTTTAATACCTTTTAAAATTGTATGGAGTACGATTCAAGGAGTCACAATACATGAATACGCGACCAAAATACGTATACTGATATACTTACATTAATAAAGGGTTAGTGGGACAAGTATTTTTCTGAAACAAGCAGATAACAAAAATTTGAAAATTTCTGAAACAAAGAGAGTACTAATTACTGATTTATTTTTGTTTTACAGCTCATCCATGCTTTACTTTTATTTTCTATTACAGTTATGTCTTATATATAATTTTTTTCTGTTTTATATGATGGAATTTATAGAGATTTGACAAGTTATATCTTTTTCTGAGTTCACTTTGCTGCAAGGGGGCCTCTTGTTAGTGGTAGATGTTCTTAGTTTATCTCTGTCCTAAAAGTTTTGTGAGAGGGGTCATACTCTTTACCGTACCGTGCTGTCTAATTTTACAAGTTTACCATAATGTAATAATCAAAAGGTTCCGTTTTATAAACCGCAAAATGGACATCTCTGTTTAGTCGATGTATATTAAGGTTGATGCTATACTTTTAAACTCCTATATGCCTAATTTACGATGTCATATTGTGCGTTTTCCAGGATGTTTTATGGCCCAGGTGGGCCATACGCGTTGTTTGCAGGCAAAGATGCGAGTAGAGCTCTCGCGAAGATGTCCTTTGAGGATAAAGATTTGACTGGTGATATATCTGGTCTCGGTCCTTTTGAGCTTGAAGCCTTTACAAGTCTGGGAATACAAGTTCATGAGTAAATACGTTAAGGTCGGAACTATTAAGAGCAATCTTCCTAATGGCTCGTCTTCTGGTCAGCCTTCTGAAGCGGCTAAAGCTACCGATAATGAAGCTCTAAAACAAGAGACACTCAGAACATCCTCGCCTAGCGATGCCGACAAACAGGAAGAGTAGTTAGTTTACTTCTTTTGTTGTACAAGAGAGTCTTGAAATGAATACCAGTTGAAATTCTTAGGATAGGTTTTGGGTTAATATTCTGGTGACGCATCGGATTCGTCACATGTACAATGTCTGTAAATGAACAACCATGCATGTTTTCTCTGTATAATTCCTAATACTGACGCCTCAAGTTTGAACATATATGAAGAAAACAACTTATCGCGAAAATCATCCTAACCTGATGATGAGCTTACCTAAGCTTGACTTGACCGAAAGACGATGTTTGCCTGACTCGAATCCATCTCAAGTAACCCATTCTGCTGCTCGAAATTTCTGTGAGCCTGCCTGGTGTTATCACTTACAGAGAAGCATAAAGCATAAACTAGCAACGGTCACATATAAATGACTGTTTGGTAAAACTGTCACTTCTGTCAGTTTAAACCTAAACTTCAATTATCAAAATTTAAGTTAGAGCATCACTAGTGCAGAAAATGATAAAATACATGTGCTTACATAGTAAAGAAATCTTAGGAACTTTACATCAAATTGTCATTTTACCCATGAACTGTCCCATAAGCCATATAGTGCACCTATTTCTAGTTTCTTCTTATTTTGTATTTGCAAGAATACAAGGTTGATCACTCCAAAAGTCTTACGGCCTTACCAGCCGAACTAGCTGACATATCTATCAAATTATCAATAATACGTAGTGTTGTGAATTACGTAACTTCAATTCCCGGCTTAATAATCCACTAGCATGTTCGTTCCTTGATTACTCTTCTAAGATTAAGACATCAGTCCAACAATCTAACGGTCTTACCCGCCAGACTAGCCGACATCTATATCAAACTATCGATACATAGCGTAACCAAATACGCAACTTTGCGACTTAATAATCGATTAGCATGTTCCTTGATTACACAATCATCTTGAATAATCTTGTATTGTCAAAATCCATATTAGAAGGGGAGCAAAAAAAGAGTCAAATCATTTTGAAGTCATGTTTAGTTGTCTCAAACATGAAGATAGGTAAATATATTAGTGTCCTATAAACAAATGACATTTGGGTTTCCTAATCTAAGTACCAATCATATGAGTCTTCAATCTTCAATCTTCAATTTTTCTTCTTCTTTGATTTCTAAACTTTTGTATTTGCATGAAAACCTCCATTTTCATTGATACCTTAAGAGATAATCCAATGGCTAAACTCCTAATTTCGCGCTTAATCCGAAAATAACATCCTATGTCTTATACATTGATGTGTTTAAGAACAATACAATTAGCTTGAAATTCATGGGTAATATATGAACTAGCCATCAAACATTCAAACCCCACAATCTACATCAAAATAACATGCATGGGACCAAGTAAATTGAATTATGAGACGTGTTCTTGTCTCTTTCTTATACTAAATGACATAACTTTCAACATAAGTTCGACCTTATTAATTCCTTCTAAGGAGATACACAAAAAATGCAAACATCTTCCTTTTTTCCTTCACCATGAAAACTTCATTGTCTTGGACAAAGCTTTTAATTCTCATAATACTAATCCTTGGAGGCCCGTTCCTTGTGTTGTCGCGTTCAATTTCTACTAAAGGTGAAAAAATCGAACAAAGGGTGCGAGTTTTGATGCAATCTGACACTCAGAGTTATGTGAAACCAACTCATTCAACTACGAGAAATTCAGAGGATTTAAGAAAAAGTGAGGTAATGACTTTACATGTCTCGACACATGTTGCTACACCAACGGGTCCAAACCCGCTTCACAATTGATCGATCTGAAATCACCCGATAATCCTTCAGGTTATAGAAGTTCAGTATTTGCAAGATTATTAATTAGTTTTATTAGTCTGTGAGTATTTTTGCTTGTAAAAGTTCTTACCTTGTTTATAAAGTTGAATGGAGGTCTTTTTAGTTACAAGTAGGTTTACACAAATTCTCATATCAGACCTACTATTCCGTCTCAATCCTTCAGACGGGTCATTTATGACCATTTTAAGGTCAGATGTAAATGGTCATAAATGACCCGTGTGAAGGCTTCAGACAGAATAGTCCGTCTGAAATGAGACCAACTATTAAGTTTATGTGTGTAACATCATCAGTAAGGCCATATGTAACAAATTATTTGGCCTATACTGTGAATATTTTAGGAACTGTATGTTATCCAATTATATCAACAAGTAGAGTTTTAATATAAAAAAATATACCTGTAATTTTGTATCATTTGTCAAATTATTAAAATACTCAACTTATATATATGTATCATACTTTGTCTATCTTATATGATTATATATAAAGATGGGCATATATTATTGTGTGTATAATTATATAAATTTATCCAAGTGAGGTATTAACTATTTAATTGTCCATAAAGTCGTAATAATAGAATTATTATGAGATCGACCTTAAGATGACAAGTTTACTATATTTGACCATGTCTTAAAACTTAAGAGACTTATTGTTATATTTATGTCATAGTCCATAAGAAAGACAAGATATATATTTGGCCGGTCTTTCAACTTTATGATGAAGGGAAATTTGAGGAAATTTAATTTACTAGATTTTAAAATAGTTCGTTCATATAATCCAACTCTGGTTGGTAAATAGATAAATCATTGACAAATGATCATAATAAGCATCAACAACTCACAAAATTATTAAGACTTAGGCTGTGTTCTTTGGAATTTTGATGAATTGAATTAAACTGAGTTTATAATAGCTCAACTAAACTGAATTAAACAGATGAGTTTATAATAGTTCAATTGAACTGCATTTATAGAAGCTTAACTGAACTGAACTTATACAAAAATAGGTATGAATTGAACTAAACGTTGCTGAATTGAATTGAATTGAATTGAACTGAATTTATAGAAGCTGAACTGAATATATAGGAGCTGAACTGAAATTAACTTTACTTCATTTATATGAGTTGAACAGAATTTAAAATGAGTGACTTTACTCCCAAAAAAAGGGCCTTAGTGTGATTGAAATTTAAATTTATCAAACGATACTGAGTCTTGATATCCTCGCTTATATAACATGGAGTCTAAGTACTCCGTACATGATACAAATTAACGCGTATTGGGCGGGACGGGGAAATGAAGACCCAAGGGACGGGCTTTGGGCGGGCCTATGGCAGGTTGGGGACCAGGGGTGGGGGCCTGGAATCGGCCCGAGATTTGGGTGCGTAGGGCCGAGGTGGGCAGGCCGGGTCGAGCCGGGCTGACCCGGTCTTGCGACTAGCCCTAATACAAAGTACATGGTAGAAGATTATACACTTGTACTCGGCAACGACCTATCATTCTCTCCTTAATGTCAACTCTCCAAGTTAAAAACCACGAACCTAATGAAACTTTTAGCAACAAATTAAAAGGGAAGGTATAACGTCAACAAACTTGATAATAATAAATAATTGAATCTAATAAAGTCTAAGGAGTACTAGTCTTTAACGTGTGGTTTTGTCGTTTAACAAGGATTTCCATGCAAAAACTTGATAAACTATGCATAATACAATGTTTTAATTGGACCTTTTAATGTAGGTTATGCATGAAAATATGAAACATACTACCTAACTCATAAAAATAGCTGCTTTTGGTGAGCTTAAAATTGAATATGAATGTCTATTTTATCGCATATTCTTGTTTCAAACGGATCAAATCTGTCTAAAATAAAGACGGGTTAAATATCACCATTTTATCATAAGATGTAACTAAATCTCGAGTCCTGATAAAATGTTACCATCACTTTTCTTGTTAAAAAGTGACACTCTATTAAAAAATGGTGACATTTTCTAGTCTTAAATTAAGACGGTTTCAAGAGAAACCAACTATTTTCTAGAAATTATGCAAGGTTTTTTTCGCAACTACCTCCAGTTAATGACACGTACAGATACAGTTAATATGAAATTATAATATTGTTTAAGTAAGTGATTAAGTAGAATAAACAAGATTAGCTAACAACTTGATTATATTACTCGTAAATAAGTTAACTATTTAGAAATTGGAAGTACTCTTAAGACTTTAACATACACGCATCATGCATTCATGCGTGCCTACTGCCTTGTAAAGTTTATTATATTATGAAGGGTTACACAATAATTAAAAGACCTTTTGGTCGTATGTAAAAGCTTATCTTCATAATTTCACGTACAATGAAACCTCCAATAAATTTAGATTCATGTTTTTGTGATAAATCATAGAGTTGTTGTCAACCTATACTAATTAACTCACGATTAGACTATCTTATACGGAGTATTCTTTTTTATTTGGTCATACGCGAGGTGCACTTAAATTAGGCCTAACTACGATCTAGTAGAGGGCAGATTTTAATAGAATATAACTATAATATATGGACCTCAACCATCACCTTAAGGTTTTGGTTGAGATGGTTCATCTATCATGGTATCAGAGCCAGAGTGACCGAAGGTCACGTGTTCGAACCCTGACAGCCTCAAATATCTCGAAAATCACCAGGTGGAAGGTGGAAAAACCCGCACATGGTATGGGGGGCTTGTGCACTAACCAACCACTTTTCAAGCCAACGGGCATTCGAGTGACAATAAAATGTTATAATTTTCGATAAAATGTTACCATTATTTACAGGTAAAAAGTGACAGTTTTAGTTATAACATTTTGTTATTAAATAGTTACATTATATGAAAAAAATACTCCCTCCATTCAACTCTACACTACACATATCTTTTTTCACGTTTGTCAACGCGCGTTTTGCGTCGTAAATATAGTTCGCTACGTATTTGCAAAAATTATACGAGTTAAATATTTTTAATATACTCTTAAAGACGAATCAAACAAGGTCCCACATGAATATATTTTCTCTTATGCATTAGCCGGAAATTGAAAGATTCTTCCGACTTGTGAATAGTGTCAAAAATAGAAACATGTAGTGTGGAGTTGAATGGAGGAAGTAGTACATTTCATCCGTCTTATTTCAGACGGTATGAAGCAAGACCTACGGAGTATGTCCTTTGACCATCTTAAGTAAGATGAAAGTCATTCAAACTATATACGAAGTACATTTTATTTTAATTATTACAATATTGACAGAATAATGATTTGAGGTTATGAGAACTAGTATTGATAAAAAGGTTTTGGAAACGAAATAATTTTTTAAACAAAAAGTTAAGTAAACGAGAATTCAAACTAAATTTTTAGCTCTTTTAAATGGAAATATTGAGATATAAGATAAAGATTTTTAATGGAGACCTACGGTCCTACACCATCTGGTGGAGCTAGGGGGGCCTAGCAGAGGAGTTCGTCCCCCCTGTCGGATGAGAATTTCAAATTTTTTAGTTAAACGTTTAGAATTTTTTTTCGAGTGTATATTATGTTATAAGGTGTTCGCCCTCCTAAAATTTTTCGCGCCCCTAAATTAATATCCTGGCTCCGCCACTACCCACCATGTATACATAGATTGATAGATTACTTTCTTAAAAAGTGAAAATGTGAAAAGGTTTTCCAAAAGGTGAAAGTCAGCATTATTAAGCTTGATGCATGGGCACGAAATCGCATTGATTGAATTTTATCAAAATAAAATTAATAGTACGTCAATTTCACGTACTACATCAATCTTTCAAAGATGACAAGCAAATTCAAGTTCTTGTTAAATTAAATTAATTAAAAAAACAATAATCTAATGACAGCTTATTAACTATGCTATTCAAATGAGGAAAATTCAAAGGATGACATTATTTCTAATCATCTACAATTCCACACGGATTTTAGACTTGTCACATAAATGGACTCAAAGACTCTAATTTTATCTTCTAGTAAGTATGATGAAGTTAAGCATAATAACTTGTAATTAAAATCTCTCTATTTTGTATATTTAATTATATATTAGGAGATTTTTGTATCTATCGTTGTCCATTCTCGACGCAAAGTGAAATTCCTTTCGTTATAGTCAATAATTTGCATTTGCTTTATTTTCTCGTCACAAAATTAAGTAAACGTAACAATTCACTGGGATATAGAGAGTATAACGTATTGATCGATGAGATTTTTGTGATGTTAATTGTCATCTACATAAATGTGGAAATACTACTCCAAATAAAAAATACACAAATTCTCTTTTCGGACACACTATTCGTCTTAAGTTGAAAACATATCAAATACATATTAATTTACATGCCAAGTTGTCTGCCTAAGAAATGTCAATATTTTTGTCCATATTAGCTCTATGTTCTAATATTTAATCTATTTAAAAGTTTAAAATAGATAATCCGTCTTAAGCAAGACTTATTGTACAAAATAAGTCGGCTAGCTAGAGAGATTTTGCTGTTCTTAGTTTTGAAATAAACAAGTTGTCATACTCATGTTAGAAATAAATTAGCTAAGCATAGTATATATTAGCTCATTAAACAACCTAAAGTCAACCATTTCATACATCATGAGTAAACTTAAAATTAGATTTCAAGAAATTAAACCATCCATTAATTATAATTGTTAGGAATTTACGTTTGGTAACGGGACGCCTCCATTACAACAATAATTATACAAGTTACAATTCTAAAGTCCTTAAATAATAGAGGACGTGTACTAATAATGCAAGAATTTGACACCCTAACACCCTATTAATACCTCACCAAACCAAACAAAGCTTAAACTCAAGATTTTTCCTTTCACAATAAACCTCCATTTCACATTAAAACCATGAATATTAAGAAAACTCCATTGTTATATACACTACTTTTGACAATTATTTTTGGACTACTTATGCATAAATCGAGTGGCGGCCGCCATAGCCTAATAACCGTCCAGGCTACAAGAAACGAAGGAGATATGACCAGTTTTCAAGCTACGTTGAGGTATTTTTCCAAGAAATTAGAGAAGGACGAGCGTAAATTGTACGTTGTTTCGCGCAGGAGAGTTCCTAGTGGCTCGAACCCGCTTCACAATTAATCAGGCAGATCAAAATATGGTATTTTTCCAACTTATGGTGTATGTATAGGATCTAAAACGTAGGATATTTGGTAAATATTGTTCACAATTTGCTTGTATGATAATGTATTCTAAATTTTTTTAGTCTTTGGTATTAGTAGAATATTTAGTAATTGTTTTCTAATCTCTATTGATTTTTATGGTGAAGTGATGTTAACTTTTATATTTCACCTTAATTATGGTTGATAATTACTCCGACGGTCACATTCGTCTATTTACTTTGATTAGGAATTCCTCACAAATAATAGAAAATGTAAACAAAATGATTGAGACGGAGGAAATGTTTTACTGCAAGTTAACTTATGGAATCCATTAATTCCGGTGACGCAAATATAATACCACTGTATATACAACTATATATATTGAGCCAAAATCGCAAAGTACTTCATACGACAACCAAACATAGTAGCGGTCACACACCCACATACGCGCAGAAGGCGTTCTACAAGTCGCTACTCTAAATTCACATTTTCGAGTCTATGAGAGCAAGTTTATTTGTGGACATGATACCGATAGCTCACTAGTAGAAAAACTTAATTTACGGCTTTAAAAGATTATTCTATTTGAGGCGTTTTTATTTGGCGTAGCCTCAAATAGTTCCCATGTTAAAAGAAATTCAAAAGAAATCTAGTTTTCGATTTGCAAAGGCGACCTGACTAAAACGCCTCAAATAGAGAGCCGCAAATGAGTGTTTTTCTACTAGCGCTACCACCGTGGAATGTAATACTCTAAGGCTCGGACACTTTCAAAACCGAGCATGTCAAATAACACACAATGTCTCCTGAAAATGTCGCAAAACGCCTAAAAGGTAGTACTTCTGTTTGGAAGGTAGTAAGTTCCAAGATGATATTTGCCATACATCAAAGAGCTTAGTGAGCTAAAAGTCTGCCAAAAACGTAACATAGCAGACGCGCTGCTCAGACGAAGATATACACAGGCTGAAATTGTCGTAACAGAAATGCACAAGTTTCGATTTAGAACAAGTCGCTTCAACACATTACTAGCTGCAAGACCTGCGACTCTAGTGTGAGGCTGTGAGCAGTATTGCAGTGCACACCCATTTATCACTTAACCTTAGACAGACACAAGTGTGAGCAGAAGCAATGCGACAGACAAATAAAAACACATATATACAGAAGACAGCGCTTTGCATTAGCGCAACAGTGACCGACATACTGCAATTCTGTATGTATTACTCCTAGCAATTCTGTATAAAAACTCATAGATTTGTAGGTACAAAGAGTATTACATACAGAATTGCTAGGAGTAATACTCTTTGTACCTACAAATCTATCTGCACATTCTAAGCCAAAATAAGAGACTGCTAAACCAAATGAAGCAAAATAACACCACACAGCCTATAAAACTCGACAGGACGGTCATCATCTTGGCCTGTTAACAGCGAGCAGGAAATAAAGAACAAGAACTGTATTCCGAAACTATGCTAGATTGCCATGATCATATTTTTTTCCTCAAATAAACATTCGGGAATTTCCTTCGCATGATTTGTACCACCTATATATTACTCCAATTATCCGATCTGACAGATTGACGCTGTGGCCAGTATCCAAAGAATACTAATAACATAGTATGTAGTACGGAGTACTTATTAACCATATTTTCTTATTATAGAAAATCAATAATTTTTTTTCTAAAAAAAATTTGGCGGCAAATGTTCTATCCAAATAACTAATGCACATTGTAAGCTTTTAAATTTTACTAACCTTAACCTCATTCTAAATTTTAGTGTTTTAGGCGGGACAAATTTAGAGTTTCGCTTAATATTTTGGTGAAAAGAGGATGGTCTCTAGGATGTCAATAGGGCGGGACAGTGGGTCCCCGTATGGCAGGTGTGGGTTTGAAAAGTTCCACGTTTACGGGTCGTGAGCCGAATGTGAGTACACATTTTAGTTCGCATATGTGGGTGTGGGATACCCTTCCTCCGCACCCATCCCGTCCCATTAACATCCCTAATGGTGTCGGTCTATCGGTTATACACGTAAAACGATCTATGGCAATTGTCTCGTTTCTAAGTTAATTAAAACCGCCATAAAAGATGTGGACTCGGCGTTTCTTGTTAGCTATGCTAAATCTTGTTATGCGACTTTTGTTTCTAATTTACTAATTTGGAATTCAGTAGGTCTTCTAAGAGGCGATCTCTTAATAAATTTATGTCTACCAGTTTTTTCATGAGTCTGGGGGCAGCGATTTCACTAGGATTACGCAAGAAGTCAAAACCAGTAGTCTCAGTAGACACTCTAAACGCCGAATCAAAGGTAGGTCCAGGAACCATGATACCTGAAGGCCGGAGGAACTTAGCCTGCAACTCAGAGGACTGTAAGCGAGAAGCTAGAAAAGCATAGTGCAGGACATCACCCGCAGCATAAACATCAAGGCCACCAAAAGAAAAAGGGAAAGTGGCAAGCCGCCATTGCAAGTCCCCAAAACCAGGCCCAAAAGCAGTGACAACACATTCTAAGCCAGAACGAAGCGCCGAGTAAAAAGAAAGCTTATCTGACTCAAAAACAGTAGGGGAACAAGTACGTAAAGAAAAATAAGGCTTAGAATACCTGTACATGCCCGAAGTAACAATAGCTCGCACTGTGGATCATCAATCCTAGCAACAGAAACCATCAGCTCGATGGTCCTCGTCACTCTCTTCACCACAAGCTCACTACTGAAATAAAGAGACACACCCAGGCTCACCAAGGACTTTGACACCACGTACGTAGCGACCTAGCAGCCGCAATATCAAAAGCTAAGCACACAACAATAAGTCCTCCCGTTCAGCTATATTATTATTATTACAATCGTTTTATTATGTGAGTTCAACTTTATTCGATTCGATTCGATTCGGTTCAACAATTTAGTCCAAAATAACATAGCCGAAGTCTTAACTCTTAACTAATCAATTAGCTTTCCACTCTGAAATTAGAGCTTGATCAAAACAATAGGAGAGAGAAACAATGGCGACACGATATTGGATGGCATCGTTACCTGTTCAATCATCTGCTTCAACGGTGTGGGGACAATTACAAGACTCCATTTCCAAACAATCCTTCGATACTCCTCTTTATCGCGTAATTACTCATTCTAATTAATTCTTCATCGCATTTTTCAATTTGTTGATTTTTTTCTTTGTTATGATTGAATTTTGAATCTAGGGTTTGTGAATTGTTATTGATTGAATTTCGCAGTTCAATGTACCTAATCTCCGTGTCGGAACTCTAGATTCTCTACTCTCCCTCGCCGATGATCTGTTGAAGGTGATTATTTGATTGTTTGATTGACTGTTTCGATTTTTTGGAGTAATGTGCGTTGATTTTGTTGATAATTGGCATGGATTATGATTGAATGATTGTGGAAGTTTTATTGTTTGATTTGAATCGATGAATTATGTAGTCGAATGCGTTTGTTGAGGGAGCGACGCAAAAGATTAGGCGTCAGATCGATGAATTGGAGAAATCGTCGGGTGTTGATGCCGGTTCTTTGACCGTTGATGGAGTTCCAATTGATTCTTACCTTACTAGGTGAGGTCATGTTTGATTGATTGACTGATTGATTAATTTGACTTGTGAATTTGAGTATAGTTGGATTTTAATATTGGGGTTCGGGTTTTCCATAGGTTTGTTTGGGATGAGGCGAAGTATCCGACAATGTCTCCTCTGAAGGAGACTGTTGATGGCATTCATAGCTTTGTTGCTAAGGTTGAAGATGATCTCAAGGTATTTGTGAAGTACTAAAGTTTTGATTTTGCAATTTTTTCTGCTGTCGGAAGATCATCTCTCTGAATTTTATGATATTTGTCTGAGAATAAGCAGCAAAGGTTTTGACTTGATGCAATTTGCAATGTTGTTGGTAATTTTCCAGATATATGTCAATGTGAGATGCGTGTTTAGGCATAATGGATTAGTTAATAGGGTTGAGTTGACAACTTCCAAGTAGCTAACAAATGAGTTCTAGCTAACTATACTTATGAACTTAAGGTTTGGAAGTTCTAGCAATGGATCGTAGAATTTCTCACAATGGATTGTAGAAGTTCTGGCAATGGATTGACTATGAATCTCTTTTATGAATATGGTAAATTGGTGACCTAGTCCTTATACTTCGGAAGTTCAGCTTTTCAAGTTCTAGCAATGGTATGTACTAGAAGGTTTGGCAATGGATGGGCGGGTGACCACTTTGTAGTGTAATTTCTGAATATAGTTTGGCAAATTGGTGACCGAGTCCCTAATACAACAATAACAACGTCACTCACCAATCCAGTGCCCAAAGGTCCCGCAAATTGTGGAGTAAGGGTGTGTCCCTTAATTGACTTTACTACATTTAAAAATTTATCAGAGAGCCTGCTAAGAAACAGATACTAGTCAGATGTTTAAACTTTGAAAGTTAAAATTCGGTGATAAAAGAAACAGATACTAGTCAGATATTATTTTATCTGGAGGATGGGGAGATGAGGTCCTAGTTCTTTGTTACGAATTGAATGTTTAGTTGCTGGCCTATTTGATGTATTTATCGAAGGGGCTTGCCTGCTTGTATTTCTCCATAACCTACTTGTACTAGCTATATACTACTATAAATCCCTTATAGGTTGACTCTGAGTTGAAGCTTCTACTTCACTATGCTGAGCTGAAGCCTTGTGTAGCAGAATAGTCTGTTTTGTATATCGGCTCTTTTAGTTTAGCTAATGATATGAGTCTCACTGTGTTATATACATCACAATAATACCATTTTCTTTTCTTAGTTCTTATCTAACTTGAACAACCCCCTACCCCTCTAGACACTGGAACTTTCTTTCCAACCCTATTTTGAGCTCATGCAGAAGATGAGATGATTTAGTTATTTTTTCCATGCTTGCTTACTTACATGAGAGACCTGTTTCCGGCTCAGCTCGTCACTTGTGCTTCTGATAATGCGTTCGGTTGGAAGGAATTAGTGAGGGCTAGGAAAATATGACAACAAGAGTTTTTTTAGAAATCTTTGGGAGTTGGGGGGATTTGGAAGAAATAGAAGAGAAAATATTGGTACTTAGGAGTTTCTTTTACAAAATCTCTAATTAGTTTCTTCTTTGATTTTGACTATATTTCCCGATTCTATATTAAGAAACTAAACTAGAGAATCACTTGCCTTTCTTTTCCTGTTTCTTTCATTCTCTTCTCTTTGACCCCTTTTGATTTCTTCCTTTTCTCACTATTATCATAGGAAACCAGCCAAGCTAGTTGTAATACATGTTTGCGAAGTTCAAATAATTTCTAACTTATGATCTGTACCTTGTTTTTTTTTCCACATTGGCTAATGAATGAGGAAGTTACAATGATGTTAGCTTTCTCTACTTACGTTGTCTCCATATCCTAGTTTTGATACATGTGTCTCACTTGTTTAATGTACTAGTTTGACAATAAGAAATGATCATTTATACTTGTAAATATCTCTTTCTTTCTAGGTTCGTGTTGCTGAGTATAACAATGTGCGTAGTCAACTTAGTGCAATAAACCGCAAACAAACTGGCAGGTTTGGTTCATAATCTCTTGTTGCATTAATCTCCACTGACATTTCTGGAAGTTCTGCTGACAAGCTTTGTAACTTTCTCAGCTTAGCTGTTAAAGATCTTTCAAATTTGGTCAAGCCAGAGGATATTGTTTCATCAGAGCATTTGGTAACACTTTTGGCGGTTGTTTCCAAGTATTCACAAAAGGACTGGTTGTCAAGCTATGAGACATTGACCGACTATGTGGTAAGGATAATCTTTGTGAAAAATGTTTCTCCCTTCATATGATTCTATACATTTACTTTTCTGCACACATATTTGGGAGAGGCCATAAGAATTGTGTTTATGCTATCAATTACTCCTACTTCTTAGGAAATGCCCCATTTCCTATTTTTGCCTATTCTTTAGAATTGCTCAATTTCTTACTTGGGTATGGTTTGTGACTGTGTGGCTACAATTTAACGTTGAGATGAATAGACCCGCCACCTACTCAGCAATTGAATTCCTTAATATTTTAGTGCAATTAAGTGAATGGAGCAATTCTTAAGAACCGGAGGGAGTACCATATTTACCCTCTTCTTGAAGCCTATCTCTTGCATTCTCCTCCCCTCACGCCTCACACCAATCACCATCATTGCCACCAGGACCACCTTGGATCTCCATTTAATCACTTATGGCTATAGTAGATTGTCCCGACTAAGTCCAAGTTTTTCAGAGACGACCATCACTACTGGCACCATCCAACGACCCATCATGGCTGCCTCCTTTACCATCACTAGAGAGAGATATCTGAGTTGGGGTTGGTGGTCGTTGCCGCCGATAGTGATGTGTCGAAGGCGTTGCACGACGTGGTGGTGGTAGTGTTGCAGCCTTGCAGGAGGCATGGGGGTGCAAAGGTGTTGTTTTGGTGATGTTGGGTCACATGAGGTGGTGTGGTGCGACGATGATGTGCAGGATAAGTGGTTGTGGAGGTGGGGTCGATTAGTAAAGGTGGGGTTGGGATGGTTGGGGTCAGATAGTGGTGGGATTGGGACTAGTGGTGGTAGAGGTGGGGTCAAGTGGTGCTGGAAGGGAGATGGGGTGGCTGGGTGTTGGCAGGGAATAGGCTATATCACATGTTACCTATAACTGTAAGTAGAAATGTGTAGAATCAAGTTGAATGACTTGGAAAATGTATTGAATCATATGGAATGGAAAATGTCGTGCTATGTGGACATGGATGGTGAATATGTCTGATGACTACATAAGTGTGCATTATGTTTCACGGTCTTCTATTACATTACAGAGGTCTTCCTCGCTACTAGCTTTCCTGGTACTAAATTCTATCCTTTTCAGGTCCCTAGGTCATCTAAAAAGCTTCACGAGGACAATGAATATGCGCTGTACACAGTTACTTTGTTCAATCGTGTCGCAGATAACTTCAGGATAAAAGCGCGTGAACGTGGCTTTCAGGTGATTTAGCTTGCATGTTTATTTATATTCCTTCTCTCGTGTATCCTTATTTTCCTTGTTGGAGAAGGATAAATCCTCACATGTCAAAGACTGAGGGTTCTTGGGCTCTTCTTCCAAGCTTGTTAGACTTGCTGGTATTGTCAGAACCAGCATATTGGTCATGGTGGTGTTATTGAAACCTTGATCATACTGATTTTCATTGCTTCTGTTTTTGTGATGTTAATCAGGTTCGCGATTTTGAATACAATTCAGAAACACAGGATTCAAGGAAGGAAGAGTTGGAAAAACTTGTGCACGACCAGGAAGCAATGAGAAGCTCCCTTTTACAGTGGTGCTATTCTAGCTATGGCGAGGTAACTGTCTGGAAACTCTGTTACTTTTTGCCAGCTCTCTGAAAAGTGAAAACTGTTGGTACTTTATGGTTGAGTTATCGAGTTGCACATTTAATTTTTGAGTTGTTTATTTAGAAAAAACAGAGTGTATTAGCTTATGATCATACGAAGAGAATCACTTTGTTTAAAGATGCTAACAAAATGTTTGATCAGGTTTTTAGCTCATGGATGCACTTTTGTGCTGTACGGGTCTTCACTGAGAGCATATTGAGATATGGCTTGCCACCATCTTTTCTGGTACCTATACCTTTGACCTTATTTCTCACTGCAGTCTAATACTGGTTGCCCGTCATCTAGTACTGACAATTTCGTGGATGTTATAGGCTTGTGTTTTAGCTCCCTCTCAGAAAAGTGAGAAGAAAGTACGCTCAATTCTTGAACGACACTGTGGCAGTGCAAACAGGTAACCACTAGAAAAACATCAAATCATCTGTGTCATACTCTGGCCATTGAACTGAACTGATTGTACGTCACTTACTTAAGCACAAATACTTGTACGTTGTACCAGACTGTCTCACACAACATTATGTTTTTGTAAGACTGCGGAAGATTTACCCACTTCTCATTAATTCCTTTAAAGGGAACTGTTATTGATTGTTGTCTTGCAAGAGACGACCTCTTGCAAAGAGCTCTGAATTGTATTGTTTGATTGTGAAATTCTACGATGTAGATAGTAGTTACCCTTCTTTCCGTTTAAAACCATCCCAGCAAAACCATTTACTTTTGTGTTGGCATTCTTTATGCTGATTCATTACCCAATTACTCTTGTGAATGTTACTTGGGTGCAGTGTGCACTGGAAAGCAGAGGAGGAGGTTGGACCAATGGCTGGTTTAGCGGGAGAAGCTGACACCCATCCCTATGTGTCATTCACAATCAACCTTGTTTAGGTCGATCACCTCTGTCACCTTCAACCGGGTTGATTCCAGCCGTTCATGTAGAATACCTGTAGATCTACATTTGTACTATTCGTTTTTTTGTTGCCGTGGTTCTGCAGTGAAGAGAACTTGGCTCGGTATTTTCCCGTTGCAAGTGTCAAGAAGAGATTCGTTGTCCTCTTCTTACTGATTTTGAAGAGTGAACTGCTTTATTGTTTGTATGTATTTTTGGAAGGTTAAATAATCCCCAAGGTGTATTTGTGCTGAGCAACTACTATCGAGAAAGTTGCTACTTAACTTTTATTTGGGTATGTATAATGTGGGGTAAAAACGAAGAAGATGTACATCAATTTCATTATTTATTGTTCAAAGTCAATAAAACCCCAACTTTTTGTTAATATTAATAAATTCACTTCGAGTTGTTTGTACAGTTTACCATTGGAGTACATGGTTAGACATAAAACTCAACGTAAGGATACATAGCATACAAAATTGATCCTATTGACTCGTTAAGTTACAAACTGTAGCTCGAGGCCGAGGATGAGCAAAAATATCGACAAGTTTAAGATGAACCTAAACTATATTTCAGGAAAAAAAGTAGTGCACAAGATCCTTGCTGCACAATTCACTTGAATATACAAACATCACAGTTACCACATCTGCAAAACACAGACGAAAAAAATGAAATCAAACTAAATGGAGTTTATGGGTAAACGATGTTAAGTGCTTTGCTTGAGAGTGAACAAGGATAATTCATTAAGTAATTGTGTTCCTAAAATGACTGTGCGAAAAAAAAATTGAGATGACGAATAAAAAGTATCTAAAACTAGTTTTTTGATGCTCTCTCGAGTCTCGCCTGGACAGATTCTTTACGTTTGCCGAGAATAGATTGTCGAGAATATTAAAGATTCTATTGAGTTGTGAATAGTGTCAAAAAGCAAATGTAAAGAATATGCTGAGAAGGCGGGAGTACTTAACAATTTAACATCCGTGTTTATTTAAGGGGTCGGGGGAATAGAAGTAGCCACGAACCTGTTCACTTGTCGATTCTGTTGCAATAATGTGAGCACTCTTTAAAAGCTCGTGACAATTTGTCGTGTCATTGTTCTCCAAGGCAGACCACAATTTCGGAAAGAAATTAAAACACGCAAGAGTCAGATGAGCAATGTGAGCACTGTCTTCTTTAACCAACAAGCCAGTATCCTCGGAAGCATGATCTGATGAATCCCTTTCATTAGCACCCTGATATCCCTCTGTAATATGATTCTTTACATTCTTTGCCGTTCTCTTTTGGATCAATGCCTCGAGCTCAGTAGACATCACCATTGCCTTTTGAATACACGATGGGGGAAGCTGCATGATACAAGCTCCTTGCTTTCAAAAATACGTAAAACTGAGAGTTAAAAGAAATGATGCAATGTCGCACAGGATCAAAGATAACTGACCTGAGCAAGCTGTGCGACTTTAAAGCCGAAGCTTCTCTGAGAGACACCCGGTACAAGCTTATATAAGTAAGTGACATCTTCTTGGTCCTTCTTGCTCTCATTTTGACCACATTCCGGGATTACAATATTGTTTTTTTGTGTTGTCAGATACGAAACATGGTATGATCCCACAACACCAGGAAACTCCTTTTGGATTTCAGCAATTTTAGGGTAGTGAGTGACAAATAGAACCAAACATCTCTTCTGCTGAAGAAGATAGTGCAAAGTAGCATAGGCAATTGCGACACCATCGTGAGTACTCGTGCCTCTACCTAATTCATCTAGAATTATAAGGGAACGTTGCGTACAGTGGTGGAGTATGTTAGAAGCCTCACTGAGTTCTTCCAGAAAGGTGCTCCTCCCTTGATGGATATTGTCGGATGCACCCATTCGGGTATAAACTGCATCCAAAACCTGAAGTTTAGCTGAGGAAGCTGGTACGAAAGAGCCAACCTGCCAAAACAGTAAAGTTGCATTTTAAGCCAATTGGAAAAAATCATTAAATTGGAGGCTTGGAGCATGAATAAATTTTGCCGAGATGCGAATCCTGTTAAAGATCGAAATATAATAGAATATGGATGAAAATGCAAGTTGATGAAAGATGTAAGGTCACAAACCAACATAAATCAAATAACGTAAAAAAAAAACCGACAATTCTAGGGCATTACCAGGTGGAGCTTATATGGAGTCCATCATTTTAATGGACCCAGTACCATCTCATTTTCCAAAAATCAAAGTGAAAAATTACTATTGACACTCCAAAATGAAAATCATAAAGTTGATTCATGAAAGCGGAAGAGTTTGCCACTCAAGGTATGATTCACTTGAGAGGTACCTGAGCCATGATTGTAATGAGAGCAACTTGGCGAATGTAGCAACTCTTGCCGCCCATGTTCGGTCCCGTAACAATCTGGCAGTACTGCTTATCTCCATGTAAATGAGTGTCATTCGGCACAAAATTGTCCTCCAGAATATTCTCCAAGACCTACAAAGCTTAACCAATTAATCCTGAAGACGCAAAACTAGTTCACTAACTATTTGAAGGAATTAACAAGTTAGAATGTGATTAGACACTTGACTCAATAAATCAGAAAAGGCCAAACTCTTATGGAACTACGGAGGTCTCACAATTCGAAATCCTAATTATCTAGGGTGACAAGAACCGAAGCCTGTAAAAAGTGCTCAAAAAACTTTTCTCCATTTTGGGAGATCAAATAACCGAACTCTTCATATCTCTAGTTTACATAACCGTGTCTATATCTTCAGTCCTCAGAATTCGGACAGTGAAAAAGTGTGACCTATTAAAGGACCGTAATAGATGAAGGCTTGCGCTCATGGACTATAGCAGCATGCCAGCATTAAAGGTGTAAACCGAGACACAAACTTTATTTTCTCTCAAATACTTTTGACAGCAGAGTTAATTAATGATAAAGCATAACATTGTGTTTGATACTCTTGCTTCTGTTTTTTAGGTCCAAAATATGCTCAAGCAATCTCATAAACAAGTCAACTCGATTAAAAAATTGAACATACTGGATGACGGCCAGAGATAATCTGTATTTGAGCAGGTTCGTTGTCATCCACGAAAACTGGACGGATGTAATTCTGAATCACAAAAGTGGCCATCAGATTTTAAAAAAATGAGTATGCCAACGAAAGTAATGTTATGTTACCCAGACAGATAAAAAGGTAAAAACAAGTTTTTTGTGTTTTACGAAGTACAATGGAGAGGACATTCTTGTTTTCTACATCATACCTTTGTTCTTGACAGAATTGCTAATGAACGCAAACAATCTAATGTAGCAAGTGCCTGAACAGCAGCTTGAAACTCTGCATAATGCTTGGCGAAATCCCCCAAGAATTTATCCCAAGCAGCACGACAACCAACAGTGAGTTCCTCATTTGCCAATGATAACTGGTCCAAGGCACTCAAAACTTCCGGAGGATGATAACGAACAGTTTTCTTGGTACTATTTACTTTCACCCAATTTGAAGGAACCTTGGAATCTGAAGGTAACTGGAAATAAGATTCATGAGAAGAGAGCCATTTATTTAACTTGGTGCCCGCCACATAAAGTGATACGCTTAAAGTGACATATTATAGTACTTCCTCCATTGAACAATAAACGTCCTAATGTACCAAAAATCGCGTACCAAAAAAGGAGGGTTTTAAGTAGGATGTTTGTTTATTCATGAACATCCCAAAATGGGAAGTAGGAAATTAATTCATGATTCATCAACAGAGAGAATACTACGTATAACGGGGTGATGTGCAAAGCATTATTACCTCTATTAAATGAGTCGTCCCAGAAACACTCATGAAATTCAATTTGTGCATCTTAAGTTGCTTGCGGTACAAACAGATCAATGAATTCAACTTCTCATTTGCCATTTCAACCTTCGCACGAGCTTCGGAAATCTGATGACAGTTAAAATAATTAAATAAAATAATTAAATAAACATATCAGAGATAAACTATACAATGAAGTAGTTGACGGTTAATATTTGCAACAAACCTCGGCAAAATGACCATCAGCGGAAGAAATAAGATTCAGTAGATCTTGCTTTTCAGCTGCCTCTTTATTTAGCGGCGACAGAAGTTCAGTACAATAGCTTATTAAGCTAGATGAACAAGCAGTCTGAATTACATTTCTCAATAATGCAGAGGGAACTGCTTGAGTTTCAAGTTGCTGTAGCTGTTTTGCAGCCATTAAAATTGCTTGGACAACAGCGATGAACTGTGCGATTCATGGGTCAAAATACAGAAACAGTCAGTGAACATTACCACTAAAATCAATCTGTTTATATCCTCCCTCTTTCTTGCAGTTCAAATGAGCAAAAATGAACAGATATTTTGACCGTTAATAAAAACTGAATTGTTGTATGATACTAACGTATATTTTCAACGAAAAACGTAAAATTTAAACGCACTAAAAACATAGTCAAAGTATTGCAATGGAAGACTGTGCAGTCAAACAGAAAGAACTCAGAAAAATGGAGGGAGTATTTGGAAGTCAGATGATAGAGAGAACCTTGGACTTCAGGGCCGAAATGTTACATAAACCTCCATCATAAATTTACGATTTCATCTATGTGGACAGACTACTGTATAAAAATACTTGGCCAATCCCTAAAGTTACATTTACACCTGATAACGTACACTTGCTATCAGAAATGAACTGGATTGACAAATACGCATAACACTACTACTAAACAGGATCAAGAAGACTTTTTAAATATTCATTACCTCAGAAGGGGTAACTGTCTTATGGAATATTCTTGTAATTCCACGTTGAATATCAGGAGATTGTCCCAATGTACTCAAAACTGAAGAAAGCACGTTGTTTATGTCACTTTGAGTAGCTGCTATATCTATGTCATCGTCATCAAGATTTTGGTGGCTGGCTGAAGCGTTAGCATTAGAGAAACCCATAGATTCGGCAATCTCAGCCACAGCATCAAGCCGAGCAGTTATCATGTTTCTATCACATAATGGGTGAGTTACCTGAACAAGGGAATACAGATTGTAGATTAAAGTGAACAAATTGAACTATATACTTATATAGAGCCATTGTTCAGAACTTCAGATGAGACCATACCCAATGTCTTAGAAGCCTTTGGCCAAATATTGTAACCGTGTGATTCATAGTCTGCAGCAAGGATCCAGAGTCGGATCCATAGCTGTTATTCTTCAATATCTTCAAAAGCATAAATAAAATCTGATCAGTACAAGTAGTAAAGAGATAATATCAAAATTACTCCCTCTGTTATTTAATACTTCCGATGTTTTTAAGTTAATGACAAAAATTTTCTCTTCCTCGTTTATTAATTTTATATTAACGTAAAACGTGGACCAGTACCTCTAGTTGTTGAAGTGTGTTAGCTGAGATACACATCTCGTTGTTGCTTGAGTAGGGCCGAAATGAAGCATGATGAGAGAATATCTTTTCAAGTCCAAATTGTTTGAGATGTCGTGCAGTTATAGCCAATGCTTGCACAGCCAGTGGCGGCATGCTCATGATACCCTACCAATCAATTAATTTGCAAATACAAGTGAATAAGCATCAAACAAGACGATATTAGCTCATTGTTACCAACGAACTGCGATAAGCATCGACAAGTGAATAAGCTTCTACCATGTAGCCTCAAACACACCAAGTGCAGTTTAAATGCAATCAATTACCTTAATAGCAAGCTCACGGAATCCTTCCCTTGCATCTTCATCATTTATATCTTGGTCATGGTTATGCTCTAAAATGCCTTCAGTTGTATTCTCAAACAAAGTCATTAGTTCAGCCAGGGCACCACCATCTCTAAAACAATCACGTGAAGCTCGCTCCACTCGGACATTAGATGAGGGCCCAGCGTATGCCATTAGCAACTATGGAACAATGTTTAACAAATAATGGCCATGATGTCAGAGCTCAATCAATCAAATACATCTTCAATGGAACTTTTATCATCGATAACGAAGGAAGCTCTTCGTATGTCTTTACATCCTCGTTTTGGAATTCACTATCATAAAAATTTCAAAAGCTGACTTTGGCGGTTCTGCATCAGCAAATTAATTATACATTGGCTTAACTAGATGGAGTCTTAATGGGTCTTGTACGACTGTATGAGACAGTGAACCAAGTCCACATTGATTTACAAGCTTAACCGGTTGATCTCACATGTAAGACCGTCTCATATAAGTTCCTTATAATAAAGCATTTAGAACACTTAACCAGTCATAATATAACTACAACATGTTGGTCTTACCATACACATTACACAATACAAGTTTACAAAGCAACCTCAATAACCACAACAAATTAAACCACAATGCTTAAATCCAAAACATTGAGCACTAAACAAAAGCAAATTACATTTCAGTTACTCTTGTTCAAAACCGTCTTAAGCTTACAACATAGTCACTACAAACTTATCATTAATGAAATACACAGCATAAAAATAGGTCGTCTTGAATGAGATTTTGCGAGAAAGCTACCTTTTCGGTCCTTTTAGACAAAGGCTCCCCAAAAATCAACTCAGCAGGAGACAAACTCAAAACAATAGCCTCAAGTCCACTCCTCAAAAACCCATCATTAAACTCCCCATACACAACATCCCCAGTTGATATTTCAACACACACAACCCCAATTCTAACCTCAAACCCGCTTTCGACCCCCACATTCTCCACCTCCTTCTCACTCTCAACCACACAACACAAATAACTATTAACCTCACCACACCCCTCCTCCCCACCCCCACCCCCCAAATCCTCGGCCGCCTCAATAGTAGCCTTAGTGTACAATGCAGATAACCCACGGGTAAACGGGCCAACCCGATTCGACCCGTGTGCCTTAATACTTGCAGTCTCAGTCTGTTTAACTACACCCACCTTATACCCTTGACTAACAAGTCTCCTAACATGAACATTTAACCTAAATGTAGGAATACTAGCAGTTAAAAAATTATGATCAACATGTGCATAAATACCTAAAACCCTAGCTGCCACCTCAGCATCTTTACCAAAAAACCTAAATCTATAACCAACTTCTACCATTAATAAAACATCATTATATTTATTCTTTAACTCAACTACTTGTTCCTCAAGTGGTGTATACTTAACCTTACCACTAAAACCAACATGGGATTTTTCAATGGAAGGTTCTCGAACATCTTCAGAAGGTTCTAGAAGCTTCTCGAGGAATTTCTGATGAAGGGTAGGATTGGAATTTGGAATAGAAGGTGAAAGTTTGGATCTTTTTGATGGAGGAGTGTTGGAAGAGATGAATTCTGAGGTTTTGAGGCGTTTTGCAGGGGAAAAAGTTATTGTTGAAGTGATTTTTGGAGATGATGAAGAAGGAGGTGGGGATTTGGGAGGTGATGAAGGTGGTTGTTTGGGTTTTGGTGCAAAGAAACGTGAGATTACTTGTTGTTTTTGCTTCACCATTTTTGTTGTAGGGTGAAATGGTGAGGATTTTGAGTGGTTTTTTTGGGAAGAATGTTTGGGAAAAAGAGTGAGATATGAAGAGGTGGTTATCAATGGTGTAATTTGGCGCGCTCTTGGTTGTGCACTTGTGTGGCTCTTGCACTCTTGTGTGAAATGTGTCTGTGGGCATCCGGTAAACGGGTCGAAATCGAGACGGGGTAGGATCGGCCATTTAAGTGTGTACTTCGTACTTCATATAAGGTCGTAATTAGTAGTAGGGCAAGCAAAAAATCCGATTATCCAAACCGATTCGATATCTGATCTGAATCCGATCCGAATTTTTGGATACCCGATCCGAAAGTTAAGTTTGGATCGGATATCCGATCCGAAATCTTTGGTTTTGGTTTGGATATTGGATATTAGAAAAAAAAATATTTGGATATCCGATCCGATCCGAAAATATAATTTTCTTGTATAATTTCGATAAAATACAATGTTATTTCATAAAACAACTTATAAAAGTTTTAATTATAAGAGAAATATGTAAGTGGTATTTAAATTTTATGCCGAGAACATTAAAGTAAGAATACTAAAGAAAATCATCGTGTAAAACGATGAATATGATCGTGTTTCAAACTTAATTTTAATGTAAATTCCAAAATATGGATATCCGATGGATATCCGTATCCGATCCGATTATTTTGGATATCCGAACACTGGATATCCGATACATTTGGTTTGGATATTGGATATCTAAATTTTGGAATTTTAATTTGGATATCCGATCCGAACTAGCACTTTGGATCGGATATCCGATCCGTGCTCTGCCCTAATTAGTAGGATTGAGTATTTCAAATATGTTATTATCAAATTATTTAGGGATAATAGTGTGGGGAAAAAATCAGGTCAAGTCATATTGATCGATCAATTCAAGATTCAGGTCAAATATATCCTCAAATTAGATATCGAGTGGGGTTATTTAGCCAAGTCAATTTTGCCAAATATATTGGTAAGGGACTAGGGGTGGCAATGATAATGCCTAGAGATGCTCGTGGACATAAGATGGGTATGAATATGAATCGTAATTTTGTTGTACGGTATCCATTGTCATTCTTAATCCCGTTGTGTTGAGGTGTCCATTGTGCCATGCCTCACGATTTGTGTCATACAAAAAAACGGTTTGGCCTCGGCCTATCGTGTCATGTGTAACATTTTAGAGGTTGTCATTGACCACGCTCGATGGCTATGTTGCCGACGTGGACAACGAGGTGGGCCAAGCTAATTCGACTCAAATGTGTGATCATAACTCACTTCATCTTACAATAAAAATTGCATGCTTATTAAAAAAATTTACACACGTTAATATAACTAAATAATTTTATATAACCTTTGTTACATTAATATGTTTGTTTATTCAAAAGAACAAAAGCTAAAGATGATAAAAATACTCTAGTAAGATGTAAGTAATAATAGCTCGTGCTCACAGAACCGTCAACCGAGCCACTTCAATTACTAAACCTGATTTCCGACGCACTCCAACCAATAGATAAACACCAATTTTTATTTAAGATCGTTTTAACTTACAACGACTCACACAACCAATTCATTTAAGGTAAACTAAAACAAATTTGTGAGAGATTTTAGACCACCTATTGATAAATGATGTTCGAGATAACAACAAATTTAGAGTCCCATCCTCCTATAATCATCCTATTCATCTCTTCTTCCGACTCGAATCCAAATTAAACTCGCTTTGTCTAAGAGTCGGGAATCCATTAACAAGTGTGGATCATAACAAGGAATTCCAGATCCACCGAAACACCACGTAACACACAGAGTCCTACACTCCTACAATTACGAGCCCTTTCCAGTTCTTCCTTTAAAACCCAATTAAAAAAATTCCCAATTTCGTAAGTTCGTAAGTAACCCTTTACAATCTCCCAACTTTCCCCAAATTTCCCAGAATTCCCACATCCCAAAACTTAAATAAAACCAATTAAAAACCCTAGAAAATCAAATCAAAGAAAACAACAAGGAAGATGATGCAAACATATCCAGTAGTAAACACATATCCATTATCAAGCTACAGTTTTGGAACTAAAGAACCTAAAATGGAGAAAGATACTTCTGTTGCTGATCGTCTTGCTCGCATGAAACTCAAGTTTGTATTTTCCCCTTTTTTTGTATTACTTTTTGTTGTAATTTATCTTATATAAGTAATGATTTTGTAGTGATATGTAAATTTGTAGAAAGTAGAAACCCTTGTTAAACTTTCACCATGATTTGTTTGTTTTCTTTTTGATTAATTAGGTTTTGTTGTAATTATTGTTAATTTTTATATAAAGTTTTTATTTTTACACCTAAGTCTAATTGTTTTTGTTGTAATATATCTTATAAAAATAATGATTATGTAATGTTATGTAAATTTGTTTAAACCCTTGTTAAATTTTCACCATGATTTGTTTGTTTCCTCTTTGATTTTAGTTTTTTCGTTGATTATATTGTAATATTAGGCAAATTTGTATAAACCCTTGTTGATTTTTTTGTGTTATGAAGCTAATGTTTGTATCTTTCCTCTTCAATCTATTAGGTTTTGGTGTAGTTATTTTGTTGTGTGAATGGCTTAGTTTGTACAACATGTTGTAGCAATCTTGTATTTTGCATTATACGGTTTAGTTTTTGCATTGTGTGAGTAAGTAATGCTTGATATTCTTCAATAGATTGAAGAGGAAAGGTAGAGACTTTAAGAGCCTACAAAGCTTGGAATCAAGATTAGGAATACTCTAACACTAATCTAAGCCAATTAGTGAAGAATATGAAGCATTACTTACTCACACAATGCAAAAATTAAACCGTATAATGCAAAATACGAGATTGCTACAACATGTTGTACAAACTAAGCCATTCACACAACACTAGCATAAGAAGAATGAATGAACATAAAGATTTCCAACCTAAATGTTTAAACTTTCAACAATAAAACAAGACAAAGTAATGCTACTAATAATATAAATAAGGGGTTGACTTCTTACAAAACCTTTAGGTTGAACCTTTCTAGTGGAATTACACCAAAAGATGGGTTTAGCTCTCCATTAAATGAGTAAAGCTCAAGTCTTTCTTAAGAAACAAGCTAAACACTAGTAATAATCTAAAGAGAGTTCTTGTAGGTTTCTTGCATGATTTGGTGGGTAAGGAGGTACCCTAAATGAGTGATAAATGTTGGGTATTTATACCCTTCAAGTTCACACAAAAGTGAGCCTCCAAAATAATAGAACAAAGCTAATTTTAGTCCGTTGAAACAGACGAAAACCGCATCCTACGGTAGGGGTCGCAGTATGCGGTTTCAGCACTCCAGCATGTTTTTGTGAGAGCCATATCTCTCTCGTTTTTTGGTCATTCGAGGCGTGCGACCTACCGTTGGATAGCTAAGAGGATAAGCTATCACCTCCACTTGACCTTGCATCTATAGCAGGTCTGTAGCTCGAGATATTGCAATTTGAAGTTGACCCTTGTGAAACCGAGTTTTCAACTCTTCATTTTTGCTCTTGATTGTGCATGCCAAGTCTTTAAATCTTCCTTTTGCTTGCTTTTCTCGACTTTGAACTTGCTTGACCTTGGTTGACTATGGCTCGGGTTTGATCCTTGACTTTTGTTCGACTTTGACGGTTTGACTCTTGACTTTGTTAAGAACTTCCCTTGACTTAACCAAATAATGCACAAAACCAATTCTCTCAAGGCACATAACATACAACAACAAAAAGGTCACAAGATTACACCCCATTACATAATAACCAATACATATCATCAACCCATTTCCAAAATAAGCCAAGAAGATGGAATTACAACAAAATACTATGAGATGTGCTTAATACAAAACTAGTGCTAATGGCGCATAAATTACCTTTAATAGGTAAC
The DNA here is from genome assembly GCA_022085475.1 of Heliosperma pusillum. NCBI lineage: Eukaryota > Viridiplantae > Streptophyta > Magnoliopsida > Caryophyllales > Caryophyllaceae > Heliosperma > Heliosperma pusillum. The sequence continues at coordinate 45,582 of JAIUZE010006002.1, forward strand.
CAAATTACCCTAATTGACACGACTCAATTTGACGTTGTCACTCCCTTACCCGTGATTTGAGGGAGCCGTTGAGGCACTGGGCAGTGTTGTTGGACAAATTTGTATTAACACTTGTTGATTTTTGTTATGTTGTCTTGCTCTTATGGAGTTCAAGTTTGTACGTTTCTCTCTTTTTTATCAATATCAAATCATGAAGTTTATGTTGTTCTTTTGTATGTATGTAGTTTTCTTAGACATAAATGTTTGTTGCTCTTGATTTTCCGTCTCAGTTACATGAAAGAGGGAATGAGGACTAGTGTGGAAGCTATTCTGCTGGTATAGCTCTAAACTCTCCTTTAGCCTGATCATTTCTTATAACTAGAACCAATTGTTGCTTTCGAAGTTCGTAGAGTTTGAAAGATGACGGTTGCCCTAACCCCCTAATTATGAATATTTAAGTTTTTTTTGGCTTATTGGCTAGTCTGTTACCAATGCCGGGCGTGTTGGCCCTGTGGGAGTGTTGGGTTCCCCAACGACTCGTCTTTTGAAAGATTATTATCTGTATTACCAAAAAGCTTTATCTGAGACTGTCTCACATGTAAGACTGGCTCATTGACTCTATAATTGAGCGAGGAATACATATGGATCTGGGTTGCTCTTGTATGCAAAACAATCTCTTACAAGACTCAACAATGTATATCAAGTTTGATAATTGTGTGCATGATACTCCTTTGCCCTAGGTTAACACTTTCTACCCAGCTAAGTTGTTTTGGTGATGCAGGTTCAAGAGCACAATCATCCACATATACTGCTTCTCCAAATCGGAAACACGTTTTCCAAACTTCCTGGCGGCAGGCTAAAGCCGGGAGAGAATGGTAATTGGGCTCTTTTTTGAGAGGATTCTGACTAGTACTTTCTTTAACATAGAGGTGTGAGGTGTACTAACTGCAGCTATTTTGCAGAGATTGAGGGCCTGAAAAGGAAATTGTCTAGCAAGCTTGCTGCTAATCAACCTGGAATGCAGCCAGAGTGGCAGGTAGTGCTTTTACCTTTAATACTGATTGTGATAATTTCCATCGTCTTAGTTGAGAAAACCTTAGGAGAATTAAGAAGCTGAAACAGAAACACTTGGACCTTGGGAGGTGCACATTGCTGGAAACATTCTATTTATTCATCTTGGGATGAATTTTGTCATATATCCCACTATTATGATAGACATGGCTGCCTATGATTTAGAGTCTGCTTTGTTTCTTTCATTCGTAAGTGTCCTAAATATGTTAATGTTTTGCTTCTTGTTTCAGATCGGGGAATGCGTAGCTATGTGGTGGCGTCCAAACTTTGAAACTATTATGTATCCTTACTGTCCTCCACATATAATGAAGCCAAAGGTAAGTTCTTTTAAAGTTCGGAAGTAAATCATTCAAATAAACTTAATCTCACTAGTTTGTTTTAGGATCTGTCTGTTGTCGACATTGAAGGGTTCATTGACATTTTGATCATGCTGTGTCAATGCAGGAATGCAAAAAACTATATATTGTGCACCTGTCTGAAAGAGAATACTTTGCTGTGCCAAAAAACTTGAAACTCCTTGCTGTACCATTGTTTGAACTTTATGACAATGTCCAGGTGTGTTATCAAGCTTCATATGTTGTATTTTATTTATTTATTTATAAATTCATGGCTGCATTTCTGTTCATGCCATTATTACTTGACAATTTATTTGGGGTAGTTTATTGTAGTCTTATGCTCTTTTTTAAAGGATACATTGGTGAAGCTGATGATGTCTATTACAGATGTCTGTTCAATTGCTGAATGTCTACATCCTGCCATTGTTGTTAATGATGTTTGGTTTCCGGTAGTCTGGTTTAGGTTTCATTATCAGCTCTTACGACGCAAAGGACTCGGGGATGGTTGGGGGGGGGGGACATTACATACCGCGTCATCCGACTGTAGCGATCTGTTCGCATGAGCCTAGTCTACGTCTACCACTGTATCAGTAGCGCTTATCCAGTCCCTTTATGTGGTTACGGTGGCATTTAGCATGATTGTGACTTGTGAGGCCGTAAAGGCGTATATATTTACCTGCTGTGGAGATCTGTGTGCATAATCCTCATCTACCATTTTAGCAGTAGAGCTTGTCAAGTCCTTTTGTTAGGTTACTGTGATATTTAGTGTGATGCATTTACTTCTATTTTGGTGCAATAATCCACACCTCCTTGTTAGCTGCTTTTCGAGATTGTCGTCCTTTACTCGCTGGAAAAAATAATTTGATCGCAAAATCAATTGTTGAATTCTTAACAATTCATTCTGTCCCCGTGAATAATTTACGCAGGCCATTTTAGACGTCCCTGCTAAAGTGTTACTAGTTTACGTTTTCTTTTGGGTCTTGTGTGATGAAGAATGGCAAGTGGAGCTTGACTCCTTACCCCACTTGCATATTCTTACATAAAAAAGATGATCCAAAAGCAAATGTATACTATTCGGGGGACAAAGGGAGTTGGTGTTGGCAATTCCAATTCATTTGATAGAGTCACCTAAAGTGTTCCGAGAGTGCTAACTGCTAAATATGAAGCTCAATTCACGTCCGAAACACCTTTTGAGTCATCACGTGCAAATTGCTTAAACACTGTCTAAGGGATTTTTAACCTCATGTTAAGAAGTTATGGTTCACATTCTTAACTCATATATTGTGGTTAAAGCTCTTCATGGGTCATCCCGTCTGTTAGAGCCAATATATGCATCTCCTAAAAAATCCAATTGGTTCCTGATTATTGAGCCTCGCATCAAGTGCATAAGTAAGCTATCACCTATCACTACATACTTATTGTTTTGTGATTACTTGCATGTATGTATGTCCTCTTGGCTCATGTGTTGTGGCCAATCCCAAGGCTAATTGCGTGCACATAAAAGGTCTACTCGGCTAATTATAGTGGTTAGTTCTATTAGTCCCAAAGCGAACACATTTTGTCTTGCTCCGGCACCGACAATCTACAAATTCCAAATATTCTGGAGTTTTTAGATTAAGAGCCTCTAGTTAGGTGTCTACATGTATATTTTAGCTTTGGAATATTTTATAAATGGTAGAGTTCCAATGACCACACCTAACTTTGGAATTTTTGTAAGCCTACATTGAATCAACCATAATTGAATTAGCATATTAAGAGACGTCACTAAATATTTTTAGGTTTTACATCTGTGATGCTCGGACTCTTCACTTACCCGGTTACCCCTAAGGATCCGGACACGGATCTGGACATGGATCCCTCGTCGGATCCTTCTATGAGAAATTGGATCCTTCGGTGTGAATGTGTTTTGTTCTTACCCTTTGTTATGTACCACAACCCTATATCAAGAGTGTTATTGACATGAATTTAATACTCTAATAAAGTCTTCATTCATACGGAGTATTAAACATGAAGAAACTATTTTTCCTTTCTTTTCTTTGATTTTTTTAACTAAAAATCAATTTTTTTCAGAAAAAAATAAAAATTAGCCAAGTCCAGATTTAAATCTGGATCCTCGTATCCGAGTCCTTGTTTTTGAGATTTCAAGGATCCGACACTCGGATCCGTACCCGTGTCGGATCCTCATATACGAGTCCGAGCATCATAGGTTTACATTAAATGGCTTGAGTTTGCACGGTAACTAAAGTTTTGCATGAAGTCTAACTATATTTATATTTTAGCTCTGGAATATTTGGAAGTGGTTAGTTGAATATCTTAGCTTTGGTATATTTTGTAAGCTTAGACGGAATCCATGCAAAACATTCCTGGACCAGTTTCATACGAATGTGCTTCTCAGCTTTTCTCAGGAAGTGGGTACTAGCTCCAGCTAAGTAGCTAATTATTGGTGTTTATTGTTTTCCTCTGCACTTAATTGTAAAGTAAAACTGAATCTGATGTACGGGGTAACTTAAAAGGGTATCAATAACTCGTAGCAATCCCTTTTATTGTTCCTTTGGGATCAGCTAGGAGAATAGCTCTCAACCTCTCCATTTGCCTGGAACAAATGGCTGAGGTAGGTCGTCGGTGCTTGGTTATCGCTCTATTTCTCTTCGTTTGTCTAGTGTCCATCTCAGCATGACCGCTGCATGTATTTCTGTTTATAAAGATTTCATTGAGTTAATTTTATTACTCGCTTAGTCCCTTTTATTCACCAGGTTCTTTACGTATTTCTTTTTCGGAATGTTCAATAGGTTCTTTACGTTTATTTTAAAATAAATTTATCGAACCACTATTACAGACCTACCTTTATTTCACTACCCCTTATTAACCCACCTCCCACTCGCATATAAGACAACCCCCCAACCTTAAACAAACCTCCACAATCACAGACCACCACCCTAACCCAACCTCCACCATCACCATCACCATCACCATCACCATCACCATCACCATCACCAATCCAACGACCATCACCCACCAGTCCATCCCTCCCCTCAGCTCCAACACCACCGTTATCATCTCCTCAACCACCACCTTTACCCATCACCACCTACTCGACCAACAAATAGCCGAATGAATCTCCACCCATTGAAAAACCCTCACGTGCTCCAAAAACGAACGTAACCACTCGAAACAGCAACTCCACCCATAGAAAATTCACCCTTTCCCTCGAAAACCCTAGATGACTAGATCTATGATTTTCGAGGGTAGGGAAGGGGTTTTCTATGGGCAAGGGTTACTTTTCGGTGGTTGGGGGACATTTTTGGGTTGAATGGTCAATGGTGGCAATTTTTGAGGATAAAGAGCCTTTTCCGACGAGTTGGTGGTGATTTCGGCAAGTGTGGGGCCTTTCCCGGCAGAGTGGTGGTGATTTCGACAAATGTGGGGGGTTTTCCGGCGAGGTTCTGGTGGTTTTGGGGGTAGATTTTTATTTTCGGCGGGTGTGGATGGTCTCAGGTAGAGGGCAGTAGGCTTTTCTGGCAGGAGATGGGCTTCCTAATATGAGGGGTTGATTTTAGGAGGATGTGGCCTGTGGGTGATTGGTTTAGTGAGGGTGGTGGGGTAGTGTAGACTGTAGAGAAGGGTAAAAGTGTATTTGGCTTGTTAGTAGTATTTGCCTAAAAAATTGATCCGATATCAAACGTAAAGAACCTGGTGAATAGGATGGAGTAGTTTGCAGTGACTCTATGGGACAGCTTTGCAATTTGCATATGAGACCAGTCTGAATACTTGTGTATTCTTTAGTTAGTCTTACGCTTGCTTACTTGGCCTCACGCATCAAACTACCATCCAAAATCTTTATGTATTCAGGCCTCATATACTCGTAAGTTTGTGTTTAGGTTGGATAAACAGGACATAGTGGATAGTCTAATTTCCGATTTCAGAGTTCTTGGTGTAGCATTTATTGTTTAATGATCATGTTCTCGTTGTGTATACAATTGCTTAAAGCTTGTAAATTTCAAGAATTGTTTGCATTGAGATAACTTGTTGATTTGCATTATTTGGTTGACGGCAGAGATATGGACCTGTTTTATCCTCAATTCCACAGCAGCTATCAAGATTCCAGTTCAAAATGATCTCGAGCTGAGATAAATCAAGTTCCCTGAAGCTTCCGCTTTTGAATTGGCGTCTCCTAAGAAAACTAATTCACTCAGAAAACACGTTTTAATCAGCAAGTTAGTAGAGGTTATTCTTATTCACTGTTCATTGAGTTGACGAGTTCTGTTTCGCAAGCATTTGGCATCATACCGTCTACTGATGTTAGGGGTGATTCTAATTCGATAACAAGCGACTTTTTAGCAGTCAATACAGGATTGCTATTTGGTAGGAATGTAGGATTATTCACATTATTAGTAGTGCTATGGTATATGTACTTTATTGACTTTTGCAGTAGTTAATTTAGGAATTGGTTATGCTGTATAATTATCCGTGACACGAGAGGTAGGAGGAAGGACTGATCGTCCTTCAAGTACAGTTTGCATTTAGTTTGTCGATGTCTGATTTTTGAACCGCCGAGTTAAGTTTGTGACTTTATGCTATGTGAGACGACCTTTTCCGAACTAAAACTAAGGACATGGCGGAGTTGCATTAACTCTAGCAACACTACGTATAATGTATGGACTATGGAATAGTCCGTCTGAAGCCTTCAGACGGGCCATTTGTAACATTTTATGATCCGATGTAAATGGTCACATTTTTGTTACCATTTACATCTGATCATAAAACAAAAAATGTAGTAAAACTCGTGTATGTTTTGCATGGGTAATGGTTTTAACAGTACTAAACAAAATGATACCCTTTTTTTTTTTATAAAAACATGTAACTTGTTTGAAGTGAGTTGTTTACTTGTTTAGGCAAATGGTGTCTTTCTAATAGTAACACTTGTCTAAAAACATTAGGAAAGAATTCGTTGTGAATTCATGAACGATTTGCAATAACAAATATAATTATGCACGTGAATAATGTGCGATGAGAATAATGTGACAACTATTCAGATTAAAAATTTGCCCTATTTTTCAAAATGGCCATTATATATCATAAAAATGGTCACTATTTACCAAAAATTTTGACCTTTAAAAAATAAATATGATGCTTTGACTTAAGTGTAGGGAGTATCGTTCTTTCGTTTCCAATCTATATATGTTGTGTTAGTTGTTACAACTTACAAAGTTACAAGAAATGGTAAATTGTAGTATCACGTTCTCGAGAGTATAATACTCAATACATTCGGAATGTATTTCAATCAAGTAATCTACGAGTTCCATCCAAAATGAATTATGAATTATGATTATGATATATTGATATTGACTGAAAGGAATTAACTTACTAAAAAAGAGTTATCTTATTCTTGTTATTTTCATTCCTTTCTGGTTATTGAAAATAACTGAATTTGCTCTTGAAGTAAATATTTATGTTCTCAATATAATGTACTAATGTAAGCATAATTTTGTAGTTAGGTGAATATATAATGTATAATTCCTGTGTATAAATAAAACAATTTATGAAAGAATAGTTTGACAATTGATTTTCTACATTTTTTCGTTGTGTCCGTTTTGCCGGACTATATTTATTTATCATTTAAACTAATTTTATATTAATTATAAAATTGTGTTAGACTTGCCTAATTTATAATCTCATACATTTACCATTTATAATATATTTTTACATCTTATATTTTAATCTAATTATGAGATTCGCTCATTACTCCCACTGTTGACATTATTACCTTCACTAAATCCCATGTTAATACTACGACGTATTACTTTCACTACTTTCGCGGTTACTATTGTTAATTTGACTATCTACCCAGTTATTTGTACGGTTAAACTCACTATTCCCGTTAATTTTATCAAACCTATATATATTAAGTAATTAAAATACTTTCTTAAATCGGTTAATTACCTAATTATTCTCACTTTCTAATTCAAGGTGAACTATTTCGATAACCTAATCATTTTTATTATATTTATTTTACTAAATTTAAATAACTACAAAGTAATTTTTAGTGAAATTAAAATATTAATAAAACACGTAAGAAAAATTAAAGTTACAAATATTGTTCATCGAAGTTGCTTATTTTCCGCTTATATTAGAGGTATTAGATTAGTTTAAATTCGATTAGACTGGACTAGAGGAGATAACGTAATTTCGAAGAGCTTCGACGAATAACATGTATGTCTTTTAGATCTATGCACCAACCTTAGGTGTCTCATGTACAACTTTTTAAACGTGTTTCTAAGGGCAAACCTCACCGTGCTAGCCATGTACCTTGGCAAATCCAAATCACTCACTTTAACAACTTTTTAATAGCAAGAATAAGAGTTAGCTAAAGTGGTAAGAGCTCTCTTACTCTAATCATAAAGTTAAGGATTCGATTATCACCAGTTATTTAAACCGGAAAATTAAAACAGCTTACTTCAATATAAGTAGGGCATAGTAAAAGTTTATATATACAATATAATTTCTTTAGAGAAACTCTTTCTCCCTCAAACTCTCCTCCATACTATGACAATGTCAATGCACCAGAACTTCTCTTTACCCTCTTCCTCGATTCACAATCTCTCGGTTGAGGGTTCGAGGCTCAAACAAGGCCATATATTGCTAGGGTTAGCCTTCATGATAATAGGCCTATGGCACTTCTACAATCAAATAAAAATCAACACTACTCATAAAACCTTCAAATCCCTCCCATGGTTTCCTACCAAATTTTCAAGATACTTGGAGCCTTACTTTATCTTAATAACAACCTCCATCTACTCTTTAATGGAGCTTCATTTCGCTCCATTTGATAGCGATGGCACGTTCAATGCTAAACACATTCACCACATTGAACATGCTTGTATAGCTATGACCTTTTTCCTACATGGCCTCTTTGCCATCTTACTCGACAAGTTCGGGCCTAAGTTTCCGTTTAACCCTAATTTCAATACCAATATTGGCCATTTTCTCGGGTCCATGGCATTCGCGATAGAGCTTCTCCTTATTTACTTCCACACCACCGACCACTTCGGCCTAGAAGGACAATACCATATTCTACTACAATTACTTGCATTTGTGTGCCTCATTTTTAGCCTCTTAAGCATATGGTTTCCCAAGAGTTTTATGGTATGTTATATTAGGTCACTTGGTGTAATTTTCCAAGGTTTATGGCTAATTATCATTGGAATTATGTTGTGGACCCCCGAGTTCGCTCCTAAAGGTTGTTTCTTGCTCAAGGATGATCATGGTAGAGATGTGATTAATTGTAACGATGAAGAATTCTTGCATCGTGCTAAGGCATTAGTTAACATCTTGTTTAGTTGGGTTTTTATAGGGTTGATGGGTTTTGGGGCGGGTTTTTATTGGGTTGTAAACAAGGTTCATGAGGTAATGGAATTAATTATGTATGTTGATTTGGAAGAAGGTGATTGTCAGATTAACTAGTGTAGATCCCATGCAAAAGCACGGTTTTTTAGACAATAATGTATAAGGCGATAAATATTGTAGTTTGCTATCATGTTTAAGCGGTGTTAGTGGAAAAAATTTCACACCAAATAAGACGCAAGCCTTTCTACAATAAGAAACGAGTTGTGCCTTTTGATTTGGAATGATGGAGTGGAGGTCATGTACCTATTATTATTGTTATTTTTACCACTTTTATTATTTTATTACTTCTGCAGTTATTATTGATACTTTTACTACTCAATAAACTATTACTATTAAAAATAAAATAAATTATATTGGGATGACTGATATCATCATTTTTAATTAAGAAAAACTATGTACTTTTTTTTGCTGTTATTTTAACTTTTCAAACTATGAATCTTAGAATTTAACTATATTTTCTAAATTAAGTAGTTTTCTAATATTATATATACTGTAGTATGAGCTTTTATACATGTAAAACTATATAGTATAATAAATTTGTATAAATTTAGGGAGATGCTAAATTCCACGCATCATTTTACGAAATCACATACATTTTTTCTCCTTATGCTAAGGTTTAGCTTGATAATTTCTCCTGATGTTGTACAAACACTTAATACAAGTTGGATTGCAGCCCTGCAGGTTGATTAATCTCACAACAAAAATATTGCGTATTTACCTCTATATTATTTGTACCAAAAAAACCCCAACAACAACGATAAAAGAATAGTGGATGTGGGCAATTGCATCAAATTTTCAGCTTACTAATATTATTGTAATGTGTCTTAAGTAAATCAAGAAACTTATTTTCTTCCACGAACATATACAAAATTACAAAGTGAACTGAATTGCACTACTTTGCTAGTCTTGAGTTTCGGCACTAATGCGTACAAATATACGGAGTACACACGATTTATTAAGGTTATCACAGCCGTAAAAATGTTGAAAAGATATCCGCGACATTGGGACTTGGGAGTGCAATGACGACTGAATCAGGACATGTCGACCAATTCCAAATAAACTTGAGTGAACTTAAAGAGGTGTAATTGAGGACTGGATTAACGATTTTAGAAGCGAGTTTTTAAGCCGAAAACTCTAACACCTTACCGTGAACTCTTGTTCGCGCACCTTGTCCTAACTGAGAGTCTTAGGACAGTCGATCATGACGGAGTTCCGACACATGTATTTTACCATCCGTAACATCAAAATCATTAGATTACATCTAGTCTCATATACATAATGATGAATTATTTCTCAGGACAAGATGATCTAATCATGTATTGCGTATCAAATTATTAATGCATTATAGAACAGTAAGAACACATTTGTTCTTTGGCAAATTCTCGTTTCAGACGGACACTTTTCGTGTGAATATTCAGACTGCGTTTTGTGATCATTTTATGGTAATATGTAACAACAATGGTACAGTCAGTGTTACACCAAACGGTAATTTATTATCCAAAAATGGTCATGTTTGGCAGTAAAATGGTTACAAAATCTCGTCTTATAAACGAGAGACTAACTCTTGTTCTATAATCTATAGTTCAATGTTTACTTTATTATTAGTTAGGTCTTGCTTAAGACGGGTCGAATCTTACAACGGGTATTTTGTGAGAGAAAATGGGTAGAGGGGACAAGGTGGGCTCCCCCCATGTGCTCTCCACTCACCCTTGATGGGTATTTTGTGAGAGAATATGGTATCCGTCTTAAGCTTAAGACGGATACCTCGGTCTGAAATAAGAATTTGTGTTATTATATATGTAGATGACGTTGACAGTTACTTCTTCAGAATAATACAGAGTATCTATCAACTTTCTACAAATTAAGCTACTTCGTATAAATTTAATCAAACCATGATGCCATTTGCATGGCTTTCTTTTTATTCATTCTTAAGTCTAATGTCGGTCTTCTATGATTAAAATGCTTGTACAGATTGGATTATTCCTTGCAATTATTGAATAAATTGATGATTACATATTTTACATTACCCTAAAAGTCATTGTTTTATTAAGTGATTTTAATCATGATAAATTGATAATAAGATCATTATTTTTAATTAATACTGTTGAAACTTCATGGGTCTTGTATTTTTTTTTTGTAGTCTTGTATCGTTTATATATGGTAACTTTTGAAGAAACATAAATAAAGTGGTTAAAAAACGCTATAAGTAATTAAGTATAGTGTTTTTTCTAATTCAGTGTCGGGAATTCATATTAATTTATTTCCAGCACAAAAGTAAGGGTGTGTACAATGTACATGTACATCCTATTAAGGCAGCCCTTGTACCCTATAAGATGCCGGAATATTTTAGTCATGTAAATATTCGATTAACCGAATACAGGGAAATCTCCTAAAAGATTATCTTTCAAATTATTGCAAGGAACATTGGTTTTTTACTAATTACAAAAAAAGAGCATATCTTTGTTGTTTATGACTTTATTCATCAATATGATTAGTCTTTGAGCTAAATGACAAGTGAAGATACAATAATGATTAATGAATAACTCAATCAACAGTCTAATTAATTAATATCCTCTAAAAAAAATAGATAAAACCCTTTGAGAAGTTGAAAGTCTTTAATTTTTTATTTTGGCCATTATATATGTAGTAATAGTTGGCTATACATCATTTTTGTGCATTATTCTTAAGGCAGCCTCTTGTTTTCTTATTACAAGTGCACAACCTTTAGCATCGGTATGGGTTTCAAGCCATCGGAGAAGCCAACTCGAAAGCACAAACGAGGATTGTGGTCGCCGGAAGAAGACCAAAGGCTCAGAGACTATCTTCTTAGATATGGCATAAGTTGCTGGAGCTCTGTACCTTCTAATGCTGGTAAGGTTTGATTTGCTTCACATACACATTGTCTCTAAGAAGTTTAGAATAATGTCTAATTTAGCTAATTCACTTTAACCAATTCTTGAAAGACCTCGATATATAAAGTTATGTTAGATAGAGACACATTAGTTGGTAAAGTCATTCAGATGGAATTCTCTCATTATTTATGACCAAGGTTTGAAATCCGTCAGTAGTATTATAACTACACACAAAAAAAACTAAAATAATAATTCACGTGACAACTTGCAACCCTTTTGTGTTCATTGGTGATTTACCTCATAGGAAGTTACCCCGAAAAATATTGTGCATTTAGACCAATCTTTATACAATAAAGTTTAAATATGTGACATTCCTTAGAATAAACATCGAGAGACATATTTTTCTGGGCCAACCACTCTTTAAGAGTTGGATTATATATGGTGCCACCACTCAATCTCGGTACCTCCTGCTCACATGTTTTGTATTGGCCGATTATTTTCGTAGTCCCCAACATCATATTACATACGGGGGGCGGTACCAAGATTGGATATCATCCGGTGACGTCATCTCATTTTCCATAATGAGTTCAAAGGTCATGTTAGGTTCTATAGACACACGTGCACTCGACCAAAGTAATGTGTTGGGAGGTAGATTTCAATTGGAGCTTATTATTACTATATGATGATTTTACAGGGTTGCAAAGGAATGGAAAGAGTTGTAGATTAAGATGGATTAATTACTTAAGGCCAGGGTTAAAAAGAGGAATGTTTAGCTCTCAAGAAGAGGACATGATTTTGACACTTCATAAAAACTTGGGTAATAAGTAAGTTAATCATTCATTTCATTTTCAGTTAAAGAAAGATTCATAATTTGACAGTTACTGATTCATATTATGATCTTTTCAGCTGTTAAAATGTTCATTCATTTCATTTTCAGTTAAAGAAAGATTCATAATTTGACAGTTACTAATTCATATTATGATCTTTTCAGCTGTTAAAATGTCCAATAATATCATTTGGGATTACAAATATCAATTTAGTTGATTAATTAGGAATTTAATTGACACACTCTTCCCTAATGATGTCATTAGTCCTTTGTCTTAACTCTTAACAAAATTATGTTGTTAAGTACCATGGAAAAAGACTACTTAAGAGTAGAGCTGGCAAAAGGTGACCCGATCCGAAGAACCGATCTGACTTATCCGAAAACCGACCTGATAGAACCCGTAAATTTGCTGAACTGAAACCGACCTGAACCGACCCGAAGGTTAACCGATAAACCGATAGAACCTGAAATGATATGACCCGAACCGACTTGTGACTCGACCCGACCCGACCCGACCCGAAACCCGATTCACCCACAAACCCGACCTGACCCAAACCGAACTGAACCGACATGTAACCCGTTTTAACCCGATTAAACTCGACCCGACTCATAGCCAAATAATCTTTTTTAAGAATCTAAATTTTTTATAGTTTGTTTTTTTGTTAATAAATTTGATATAAAAAATTATCGCTCATTTTATTTTTCAAAACAAAATGTAATCTTAAAATAAATAGTCAGTTGTAAATTTAGTATGCTATATTCCTAGTTAAACTTATTAATAATTATTTTGCAAGTGATATATGTAAAAAAATTTAAATTAACGCTTTGTCAGAAAAATAGTAGGTGTTTAGTTTTGGCTCCATTAAGAAAGAGTTATGAGTTATGACATACAATCCGACCTCGGTTATTAATTATGATCTTAAAATCCAAACCTCAAATACACCATTCTAATAGAGCATATTCAAACTTAAATACGTAGGATCACCGTCAAGATAATAAATAAAATCTATTTCATAGTAATTCATTTATTTCCTTGCCATACTTCATATGTCAAATGTTCAAAACTATGAACTACATAAACAACTGATTAATTTAGACCAAAAACATTATTTTTTGTCCATAATATAGGCGAATCCGACACTGGATAGGTACTCATGTCATATACTTATAACCGAGGTCGAGCAACATAATTGTTCAATGAAATTATACAATCATCAACTTTTATAGTGTTATACTCTTATATTTTACAAATATCTTTTGTATCGAGTTCCTCTAATCCAATATTATAATTCATAAGTTCAAAAGTGATCTTTTAACAGAACGACCTGCCCATTGACACGATTAATTTTCAAATTTAAGACGAGAATATAAAATATCCGACCCATCAGTAACCCGAAACCAAACCGGTCTCGACCTGATCAAGCATATTGACCCGATATATCCCGACTCATTGGTCAACCGATCCGAAACTGAACTGACCTGTTGTAGTTATTGACCCGATTAACCTGACCCGTAAGCGACCCAACCCAAACCCGACTCGACCTGAATAAGCAGTTTGACCCGACCAAACCCGAGCCCGACATGACCCGATCTGCCTGAACCCGACCCGTAACCGACCTGATTGACCCGATTGCCACCTCTACTTAAGAGTCATGTTGCTGTAATAAGCCATGTTTGGTGTGGTGCGGAAGAGTCGATACCTCTTGCGGGTCTCTATTGTACTTGTGTCCACGATTCATAATAGTACGATATTTTTATCAGAAAGATATTGTCCGCTTTGGCCTTGGGGCTCCTCCCAAAAAGCCTCGTACTATTATATTTTGCATCTAACATTACGAAGTGAAAAACTTGCATTGAAACAATCTTCAATTGTGAGATTATCCCAACGTTGGTCGTGTCTGAATTAATGTATTGTATCTTTGATAACAAAATCGATAGATGGTCACAAATAGCGAAGCAATTACCAGGAAGAACAGATAACGAGATAAAGAACTATTGGCATTCTTACTTGAAGAAAAAACCAGCAAAATCAGATGACTCTACTGTAATTAATATACAGCCTAATTCAACAAACTTCTCCAGCACAGTTGATAGTGGATTTTCCTTAAACCCGATGACAAACAGAGTTGAATTAGGAATCGATCTCGACTCCATTCAAAATGAATTTCAAATGCCAAGTTTCGAGCAACGCGAAAATCAACAGAATTTGTTACCAAGATGTTTCTTTTCAGACTGGCTTACAGCTGAGAACTCTATTGCTCAAAACCCCGAAATTTCGGATAAACAAGATGAAGACTTTCTGCAATGTTTTCAGTACAATGAAGGCCATCATGTCGAAATCGGAGATAATTTACAGAGTAATATGTTGGATTTACCATTTACTTTCCTAGATCAATGTACTGTAGGAAGTTGTTTCAATGGTTTGTCAGGGAATGCTGTGTATAGTGGATTTTAAGGCAGAAATGTGTAGTTTGATCTGCACTTTATTTCAATTTATCTATTTACTTCTTTTGTCCCGTTCATTTGTCTATCTTTTATACTCGCATTCGTTTTAAAAGGTACTTTAATCAATGATACGATACATATATGACTCAGACGAAAAAAAAAGACTTATTAAGGTATTTTAATGTAGAACAAAATAGTTTAATCTTAAAAATTGCTAAGAAATACATTCAAATATTTTCACTTTATACAGAATACTTAAATAGAATTATTAAGGTACTAAACCACTGATTAGCGCTCTAGTCTCAGCCATAAGCCAAGTTTAAATTCTGGAGCCTTGGGGATCTCAGCACATGATACGAGTGAGCATGTGCATTATCTGCTTAAGCGTAAATGACATAGAGATCTACTATTAAGAAACTATCGTTAATTAAACTAACCTCTTGATCATAAATTTAAACTTTTAGTTATGATGATTTTCTTGCGACTAGCCTAATACTACAGAGTATTATTTTACCCCAAAATAAAAGAAGAATAATGAGATAGCGCCACCGGGTGGTACACAATTTCAGTACCACCCGGGTTAGTTTAGTAATTTTCCCTTTATTTTCATTCCCCCCACTCAAGTTTTCAAATTCTAATCTTTTCATTAATAAAAGGTATTATGGGAAGTTTTGATTTTATACACTACTTCGAGTTAGTGTCATCATGGATTCATCTGATTTCTTCTCAATTCCATCACAACTTTTGCTTATGGATTCAGGCAATTAATCATCTAATTATATAAATTTAGTTAGGGTTAGGAAAATAAATGGGTGCATAATTACTAGGGGAGATGTTTAATGGTAATCAATTAAGTAAGTAGTAAGCTAAGCAGTAAGTTTTAGGGGTGATGTTTAATGGTATTCATGACATAACAGACAGTCCAAAAGCTTTGGACTTTGGAATTAGAAAATTTAATGAAACTTCTATGGAAAGAATCAGATCCGAGAAGATGATGTTGATAGTACACTCTTATCCTTTTGAATTTGGCGCAAATTCAAAAATTGATTTTAATTTTTAATTATTTTAATTTGGGTGGTACCGAAATTGAGTACCACCCGGTGGCGCCCTATCATCGTCCATAAAAGAAATCCTTTTTTATTACGAGCTTATGTTATGACTTATGAAGGACTATTTCAATACGTAGTAGTAGTAGTAACTATCTTAATTAGCTGGTAAAACTCCTGGAGAAATTCTTTGTAGTGTGCGTCAGTACCTACGTGCAGAAGAATATCTATCATGATCTTCTAATTTGATTTTTCAAGTGTGTATATGCATGGACGATGGATGCATTTTAAGGTTCGAACATGTGTTTGAAAACTGTACGTGATTAGTGTCTTATTCAACCTCTACTCCCCCGTCCCGGTCAATAATTTACGATCATTTTTTTTATTTTCACCAACTAAAATAAAGCAAGCAAATGTAAACCATTACGTGTATACATACCAACATAACTTTTGTAAATTAATTTATAATTTAGGTTATAGGGATGTAAGCAAAGATGTTATACGAGGAATCAACATAACGTATCTTTTTCAAAAGTACTCAATGTAACAACTTCTTTGTAATCATCTTGATTGTTGTGATACTTTGAATTAACCTTAAGATCCATCCTTTCAAACCATAATGATTTAACATAATTTTGCGTGAATTCACTTAACAAGATCAACTTCTTTATTAAAAACAATAATTACCTTAAAAGACTTTGCATAAGTACATTTATAGAGACAATTTACATTGATGGATATAATAATATTTAGCTCAACTAATAAAGTTGGTGACATGACATGATTACTATTGTTCGAACCTCATTTTTTACAATGAATATGCAACAACAATAATTTTACATAAGGCTAACACATAAAATGATGATAAACAGTCTGTAAGAGCAGTGGTTAAAATTTGGCTGAAATTATATTTTCATGAGTCTTAGGCTCAAGACCCTTATAGAGAAGTTTATGGGATTTATTTATTAACTGAGATTATATATGACTTCTAGACTTTCGAGCTTATCGCCATGGTAAAAAGGATGGTTGACTTAGTATACGTGACTGGTAGGCTATCAAGTATATTTTGGGGTTAGATTTACTCAATGCACAGTAAAGAAAACGGTTGTGAATTCCCTAGTCATCCAGATGATAACCTACTACTCGAGTAAAATATTACTATAAACTAAATACTACTAAAAAAAATTACTAGTCACCATTCACCAATATAAAAAGTACATACAAAAACCGTTACTAACTTCAAAAATTTCTTTGGCTGATTAACATGACGCACATTATATAATTATATAATATAATCCATAATTAGGTATGAGTGGCGTGTACAATTTATATATATATATATAAAAAGTTAAAAACTGTTTGTTTGCTAATTATGAATTTGAACGTTAATTTGCATTCTCATGGCCTCTCTAATCAATCCAGAATAATCATGTTGTGCCCATAATATGGACATTAACAAAATGCCAAAACATGCAACGTAATGAGATCTATATATGCGATTCTCAAGGACAAATATTCATTCATTATTCATAATCATTCAACATAAATATTACATAAATTATGGTGTCCGACCGTCGTATGTGCGACGAGAAAAATGTGATCACTTTTGAGTAAATAGTAACCAGTTTTGCGTAAATAGTGATCACTTTGCATGACTAAAAAATGAAAACTTTTTTCAAAGTGATCACTATTTGACCAAAAAGTGATCACTTTTTGCCAATTTTATACGAAAAAGACGGTCTTACCCTAGAATTACTCAAATAATTAAGCACTTGTAAAATTTAATATGATTCAAGTTTATTTAATACAGAGTATAGTTTTGAAGACCATGGAGTAGCTACGTAATTATTAACTATAAAAAAGTTTTAAAAAATAATATATGGAGAGGGCATTATTTATTCTATTGTACCACTTGATGCAGGTCAGTTTGTGATTATTGATAGTTCATACGACAAAATTTATATTTTTAAATAGAAGTGAAAAAAGACTAATAATATTAATTCTTCGGTTGCTTGGTAAAGCCTTCGTTCTTGTATTAATTTAATTGTAAACGGTTGGTAGGTATAGAAGAAGGTTCTTCTAGCAATAATAACTAACTCATTCATTTTTCAATGGAAGATGAATATGTGTTAGTGTCACCAAATAGTAACGAGAAAGCTATCTATGTTATAGATGTTAGAACAACAAACGGGTAAGGCTACACCCAAACGAAGGAGAGACGAAGAGAAATTTCATTCTATAATCAATTGGCAGTAGGAGGATAACCCCTTTAGTTGTAAAGTTGTACAATTTCTCGTTTTTTAAGAATGTGCGACACTCACATGTGGGTTAATATTCCAACAATTATAAAAGTCACAAGGCTGAATATGACGAAGATGAGTTTGAACTTAGGTCATGACTCATAAGTATCACATTTTCGGCCTTCATAATAACTTTACCGGTTAAAGTAGTTGATATCTGCAATTACATTTATGTTATTAGGGTTGTTGACTGATATTATGCTTCATTGACAATGTATGTACACATTCTTGAAAATACGATGATTTCTCATTCTTTCCTAATTAGGGAGTACTTTACTAAGAAAATCATCACAAAATTTAAAAAAAATGTAAAAATGAAAACAACTTTCTTACACATCGTATTACTACTTCTTTGCTTATTTCAGCCATGAATAATCGATGATTTTTGAAGTAAACCTTATTACTTGAGCTCTAAGCAATTGCTATATACACACACACAATCACTAAATATTTTTTGAAAAATACAAATAAAAAAAATTAACTAATAACAAATTATTGTGAAAATCATCCCCAAACCAAAAATAAGTCGTCAAGTCCATTTTCTGATGCTTGATCTTCAAACTTGAGATGTGAATCGAACACGAAATCGTCGACTCCATTGAAAAACTCATCACTACTACATGATTCTTGGTTATATGTAGTTGCACCTTGGCTAGAACTTTCTTGTACGTCCACATTATAAATTTGATTAATTTCATTTGCATTATAACACGTAAGTTGATCGCCATGCATAATATTATTGTTATTATTATGCTCAATAATCATATCATCCATGGTAAGCCATTCCGCAAAGAAGATTTTTGGTAAGCAACTTTGATTATTATTGCCTACTAGGGATTGATTCGAATCGACTTCATTCTTTAGGATCGAATCGAGAGTCGACATTGTGGTGTTTGATTTAACATCAATGAGTGATTCGTTATCTTCTTGAAGAGTTGAAATGGTGAGCTCACTTTTGGAAATAATGTCTTCAATTTCTTTGTTCATAGTAGGCTCTTTTTTCTTGAGATGTGAGTGCCAAAAGTTTTTAATCTCGTTATCAGTTCTTCCAGGTAGATTTTGCGCTATTTGCGACCATCTATCAAAAGAAGAAAATAAATCAATTAGCACGTAATTTACGAATATATTTAATATTTAAAAAACAAGTAAATAAATCAATTATCGTGTAATATATGAAAAAAAAAATTAACACGCAATTATTAATATTTCATCCATGACGTAATTTACAAATATATGGTTCGTTTTACGTATATTTCAAACCCGATTTTTGAATAGTTATAATTAAACACTAATTACGTGATGTAGTTGTAAATAAATTTAAAAGCACTTGACTAATAAATAAGAGTAATGTTTTAAGAAATTGCCTAAGCCATCACCCTTGAACTCTTTGTAAAGAAATGGCAATTCTTATTCTTAAGTGTAAAATATAATTGGAAGTTTTTTTTAAGAATCATTCAATAATAAGTTTTGAGTATATATGGACTTATTATGGACATTGCGTCATATGATTATAGTTTTAGTAGCTTTATTATCCTAATTCTAGTATTAGTCATAGTTAAGTTTAAGGGTTAACTTAATGGTCTGCCTAATTAAGTATGTCATTAAACTTTTAGTTCATGCTTTTCTATGTAGATTTCACTGATGTATTAGTTGTATGCATATTGAATAATAGCTTCATGCCAAAATTGTCTTATACTAGGAAGATACTACCCAAATAAAGCAAACTCCTTAAAACTAGCTAATTGACACTCTATTGTTAAACCGACAATTGTCCGCTACTTAGCTGGTAAAATTATTAAGGCGAATACTTATGACCTTGATTTGAGTCTTCGAAATTTGATTTAGGATCGGAAATTTCATAATTTATGTATCAATGTAAATTGATCCGTCAAACTTCGTCTCAATAAAGAAATTATAGAAAAAAAGAGTATGAGTATAATTTAAGGTAAACTCGAACTCTTTAAATTACTCAAAATTGACTGAACTCGTTCCAAAGTGGCTCGTAAAAGTCAATATAACATATTTAAACCTAAATCAAAATGATATGATCTCGAAATGATCAGACCCGAATAATTCACTTACTTGTTTCCTAGCGAGCGATGAAGGGTTATAATAATATCCTCTTCTTGAGCACTAAATGTACCTCGCTTAAGTCCTGGTCTTAAATAATTAATCCATCTTAATCTACAACTCTTTCCATTTCTTTGAAGCCCTGAAATCAACCAATAATTTTTAGGTCTATAAAATTAATAAAATTAATTAATACGAGTAAACTTCAACTAGTAATTGAAAATGATGAGGTGATGAATGAAATTAAAGTCAAGCTTATATTGTACGGACTATATATATAAATATATATATTGTATTTTATGTAATGTAAATGTCTTTGTCAATATATTTTGTTTGCACACTTCAAATTGACCATTCTCTCTTTGTCTTACTATTTCTTTTACTAATATAATCTCTAAAAAAAATTAAAATTTAATTGCATTTTAATAAATTTGTCGGATCTTTGCAAGTCATGTTCATTTTCATGAATCCGTCAAAAATTGATGTAGATTACATGTATAGCTTTTTGTAAGAGTGTGGATTAAGAAATTGTAATCACCAATAGACTATGTAACCGCGATTATTTTATGTTTTCAAAGGGACCGCTAGACGAATTGAACATTAATACAAAATAGGACGGGTTCTAAATTTCGATTATAATTAGTTAACTACGACTCATATAAACCTTACCAAATAAATTGACCGATAGAAAATGTGAAATTGAAATGAGTAATTACGGAGTAATTAATTATGTAAATAATAGGTAATCTAAAAAATAATGACATGAACAAGAAACGAGCAAGAAACCTATTATTTACAATGGACGGTGTGCCATTTTATTTACTAGGGTAAAAAAAATACTCGTAATTAATATGTGATGATAATTTTGAATTTAATATTTAAAAAAGTGAAAATAATTTTAGATCATTGAATACACGGGTAATTGTTATTAAGTAATAATAATTTATCAAGTTAATATCGAGTACTAAGTTGAGGTAAAACAATTTTACGATAAATTATTGTAAAACCATCGACTAAAGACATAATTTACGTCCATTATTATCCGTATGAGGCTGTGAAATTTTCGACTTACCGGCATACACGGGTACGGAGCTCCAACAACCATGGCCATGTCGAAGAATGTGGTTTCTTAGTCTTTGATCTTCTTCAGGTGACCACAACCCTTTCTTATGCTTTGGTTTTTGCTTTGTTTTGTCAATTATTTTAGAACCCATTTCGATAAATAATCGAAAAATATATAAGAATTTCTTGAAAAATAATATAAATGTGTTAAAAGAGAAACAAATAAAATTAGTGTGTAAATGTTGTTGAAGCTAATTAGCTAAGTAATAATAAGAGAGAAAAAGGAGGTTGATGATGTTGTGTTGTAGAGCATTTGACAACTGACGAAGTTTTGGTATTTAAAGCACACAATCGTTGTCCCTTTGATCATTTAGTTGTTTCCTATTAAAAAAAAGAAACAATTAGTTTTTATTTTGTTACTTTCTCGTGCTTTATTTCAATAGTATAGAGTTGTAACTTGTAAGTGTAGACTACGTATGTCATAATGTGGCCGGGGAGTGGGGACTATTGGACTAATGTTATAAAAAAAAAAAAAAAAAAAAAAAAAAAAAAAAAAAAAACTGAGATTAAAATAAAAGAAAGTCACTTACAATACAAACTCTGGAGTACCGGAATCCTTAAAACTATTCGAAAGCCAACTACCCAGAATGAAAAGTACATGAAACGGAAATAGAAATGTCGTTAAACAGAAATGTTAAGACGACATTTATTGTAAAGAGGATGATAATACTCATCTAAGTGGAAAACATCAGCCTCCTTCCTTTTAACCCGCGTAGCCACAACGTCTATCTCGGTTCCCCCTATGTACCTGGCTAGCTACTCCATCCTTCTTGGTGCTCCTGGAAGAAAAAAAGAGAAAAATCTACTGAAATCGAAATCGTCTATCCCTCATGAGAACACCTTATGTCTGTTTTTCTTGTTCTTACTTTCTCTAACTGCTACAAACTCGAACGGATACCTTGCTGACTTGAGCAGAGTCTGATGATATCCGTTTCTTTTTAGTAATTTGAAAAACAACTTGCTCCTGAGCCACCTTATCATTCTCGCGGTCAACGGTGAGATGCTAAACTTGCTCCTTAATCAGGTAAAGGAGAAGAAAATGGAGCTTCTGTTTGCCCTGAAATTTCGTCCACGAGAGTTCCTGTTTGAATGGTTTTAGACATGATTGGACGAACATAGCTTATATATGGAAGACATGGATCTTGGGTGAAAGGACTCCAAAAGTTTGTCTTGCATTATTAAATTCTCGTAGCCTTGTGATCTGACAAGAGATTTAATTTGTTTTTAACTTGTTTTTTTGTTGGAAAAAGAAAATCTTGTGGGATAAGTCGAGGAAGTACCAGAGGCATAACATTTATCATCAGTTGGCAACAATGGGTCTACGTTACTTTATAAAATTCGTCGAAAATGGTACTATCAGGATTATTGTGATCGCCACCCAGATTATTACTACCGCAGTAGCAACCGCGCTATCGATCAGTTACGCATCACTACAGGAGGCAACATGACACTTGTCAATCACGTCATCCGAGAAAAGAAGTTTCTTTTTCTATTGGAAGTGTCCAATGGATCCAGCGACGTACCCACTGCTGGGCCAACACAGGCCATGACCCGGGTAATGTTTCTGAGTGCAATGATATATAATTAGTCACATAAAATAGGCAGCAGTTAGTGTAACTTGTCATAATGGTTGGTTAGTTGGCAATAAGATGTCTTGATGTACTCAAAGGTTGTGGCTTCAATTTACCTTGGAGCCACTTTTTAAAAAATTCCTAATTTTTGGATTTTAGTTTATAGCAAAATTTTAAAAGTTTGTTTTTTATTCGGATTTCTCTCTCTTAATTTAGAAAAGGGTTTTTTGTCAAACACAACATTTAAAAAACTTTTTCTTCCAAACACCACCTTTAAAAAAACTATTTATGAAACACAACCTTTAAAAACCATTTTATGTCCAAACACGACAATTTGGTCGGACTTTGACCAACTTAAATGATTTCCGGTGATTAAGATGTATGGCACGTGTGAAGTATATATTTAACATTCTATTTTTTTTCCCTCCATTTCACTTCCCTCTCTTTTTCAATTTCCCTCCATTTATCTATCAACCCCATTTCCCTTCTATTTAATACCCAATAAACACTCTTTCTCACCTTTAAACCCAACCCCTTTAAAATTGTTCTTCATTAATAATGTCTAGCAGCAGCTCACTTTCTTCGTCAACAACTCCGCTCCTCAAATGTCGATGTGGAATTCCCGCCTCTTTGAAAACTTCTATGACGGAAAGAAATCCAGGTAGAAGGTTTCTAACATATAAGTTTTATCACCCGGAAACCGGAGTGCGTGGTTGCAACTACTTCAAGTGGGTTGACAATCCCATGAATGAAGTTGAGGGTTTGAAGACGGAAATTGTGGAACAAAAAATCAGATTGGAGCGATTAGAAGACCAAAAGTGTTGTTGTGAGGCTAAAATTGAGGAAATGACTATGGAATTGAAGATTCTAAAATTAGGAATAATTAACTAATCAATTCAAAAAGCAAACACTAACTTACTTTAGAGAATAATTAACTAATCAATTCATAATAAAACAAAATTGATTTAGGAATAATTAACTAATCAGTTCAAAAAGCAAACTCTAACTTACCTTTTAAGCAAAAACCCCCAATTCGCAAAACTCCCCAATCAGCAACAACCCCCAATCAGGTTTCTTTCGATAAACATACAAGATAATGATATGGATTAAGTTGATTAATTAATAAGGATTATGAAAAAAGATAAAAGTTAAATATAGTGAAAAGAAAGAGGTGAAAGGGTGAAAATGAAGAGTGAGGTGAAAAAGAATAGTGAAAGTGAAAAGGAAGAGATAGGGAAATGAAGGGATAAATGATTCACACGTGAGAAACTCAGTAACGCTAACTCATCACCGGAAATCATTTAAGTTGGTCAAAGTTCTGCCAAATTGTCGTGTTTGGACATTAAATGGTTTTTAAAGGTTGTGTTTCATAAATAGTTTTTTTAAAGGTGGTGTTTGGAAAAAAAAGTTTTTTAAAGATTGTATTTGACAAAAAAAACCCTTTAGAAAAACTCTATACTACGCGCAATATATTTTTATGATGATAACGAACCTATTAGTTAATATTAAATCTTCCATGGAAAAGGAGTATGCTAAATTATTATAAACTCATAGTTATCATAGTATTATCTTACAAGACATTTATAATTATTTATTTGTCTTATTTTCTCATCACTCGTAAGAGATGATTGACACGCTATTTAAAAAACAAATAATTGAAAATGAAAACTTAATTAATGCACGGTGCAGTAATTAACTATAAATACTACTGAGTATATCTCATCCTTCATAGAGTTGTCTATATATATATGGTAATAAAAATTATATATATTCGAATGAATATCGACGATGTACAAATAATGGATTAAGTTTTACGAGTGACAAAAACCGGCCCGGGGAACTATTTAATCCTGGCTTCGTTCCTGAATGGATCGAAAGGAGGAGCAATTTTTTTGCCATTAGGATTCACTACCAATCTGTCTACCACATCAAAAAGCTCACGGTTAGCATCTTTATTGTTTGGATCAAGTTGTAAAGCAGGCTCAAAATCTGTAAGGATATTTGTCGGCGAAGAAGCTAACCCTCTACGATAGAGGGCCGCCTTCATGTTAAAAGGGTCAAATTTTAAAACCAAGTTGTAGTAACAACGAACTTGCCATTATAACACGAGAGTTTTAATTTACACACGGCAAGGGGAGGGCATAAGAGGTAGCCACGTCGTTCTATGCCTTTTTGTGGTGGCCAAGCAGTTGAGGATGTGGATGATAGAGGAGGTGAGGGTACTAGCCAAAACACTATAGAATAATCTTATCATAGTAATAAAAAATTGTTACTAATTAAAAAAAATGGTAATTATCTATCATATAATGGTTATTTTTCTATATTATTATTGCACCTTCCTAGTTCCTACGATACAACGACGATCCTAAGGTAGAATCTTCAAAATGACATGGGTACAACGCAATTTGAATTACCTTAAAATTATGAAGCCCTTTTCGGCCTAAATATTGTGATTGACTTCTCATACCTGCGTAAGATTGGTCACCGTTAAAACACAAATTCTCATTGATGTCGGGGAATATCCATCACAAGATGAAGATGGATAGTGCTCTTTTTATAATATGTAAGTGGGGAGGGTAAATGGAGGTCCTATTATCCTCCCACTTGCATATTATGAGAGGAGTATTATCCGTTTTCATCTTATGACGGATAGTGACTGCTTCAATAAGAGTTAAAAAGTCCTTAAAATAATGAACTAGTACTAATCATGCTTTCTAGTTGAATTAATACATAGTTCTAGTTGCTAGAACTTGGAAGCCTTGATTTTTGGAGGTCTTCCTAAAGATGGATATATCCGTCTCAAGAATAAAATTGGTCAGTAACGTACCATTTGTATGGATGAGACAAATATTTTGTTTATTCCTATGCATTATACCTTTGTCTTATTCATCTTACATGAGTATATTTGACCTTTTTAAATTTTATATAGATATTTCCGTCTTAAATAAGAATTGGTGCAATTTTTTTGAGAGCAGCTCATAAAGGAATCTATTCAACAGTTGGACCACAGACCAAATATAATTAAAGCTTTAATGATCAAAAGTTGGTCATCTTAAAAATTTAATTGATTTCGTGTGTTATTGTGTTCTACGTTTAATGAAAATTATATAATTTTATGAAAGATAACTTTATGAAAAATAATAATTTAATGATATAAAATATTATTTTTAATTTATTTATTTAAGTGAATTTTGGAGTAAAAGGTTTTGAGCACACGGTATATATAGAAGATTTGAAATTATGTGTACAATGGTACTAGAATTACGTACTTTACAACATGGATAAGCTCAATATCCTCTTTCTCATGTGTTTGAAAACAAAAAAGATTTTTTGCAATATGTATATTTATCTCTACTAGTTCAGACATCTCTCTTACTCCATCATGTATATGTATATATACCTAAACTAGTACTCCCTCCGTCCCGGTCATTTGTTTACCTTTGTTTTTGGCACAAAGACCAAGGAAAGGGGAGGGGACCATTTGTGGGTAGTGTCATAAGATGACAAGTGGACAATAGTCCCATTGGGTGATGAAATTACTCATCAAAAGTCTTCCCAATATAGAAAGGTAAACAAATGAATGAGACACCCAAATATGGAAATGGTAAACAAATGACCGGGACGGAGGGAGTATTTATTTATGAAGATAAATTAATTAAGGGTAATGATAAATACAACCCTTAGGGTTGTATATAAACATTAAATGAATTACCTAAAGTGGAATTAAATTAGGTATGTTTGATAAAATTACGCGTATATCGGTGCCATTAATATTAAATATAAGCTTTTATTTCCTCTTATGGAGCCTTAAATACAGCCCTTAAGGCTGTATATATCATTAATAATGAAATATAGAAAACCGAAATAAAATTATCGAGAATTTCAACCAAAAATGTCAAATTTTCCACGAAATCGCGGGATTGCATTTATATTCCCTTGTCCCGCCTCGACATGCGTGTTACCTATTAAATTCAAAAACATTTTTTTGCAATTTTTTTAATCAAATAAGAGGCACCATCACATATAATAGTCCATCATGATCATCATAAAAAGAGGTATCACCATGAAATACTATATTATACTCCCTCGATCGCAGTCATTTATTGTCATTTCATTTTGACACAAAGATCCAGAAAAGAGTGGTGGTTTAACTTAGAAGATGACAAGTGGACAATAGTCCAATTGGGTGATCAAATTACTCATAGAAAACCGTGCAAATATAAAAATGACAACAATTAACTGAAACACCCTAAAAAAAATAACACAACAATTGGTGATTATTTTTTTTATAATCAAATAGGTGAGAAACATTGGTGATTATTTTTATTTATTTGTATCATGGGTCAACGTATTTTCACCAAATACATAGCCGCATAATTATTTTGATGGGCGTAAATCTGTTGTGAATCAATTTCATGCATGCAAATTGAAAAAAAAAAATTACGAGTTTAAGAAAAAAAGAACGAAGAAAAAGATGATAGTATTTTAATTTATAATCTGTATTGTTTGAAATTTAGTTCTTAGAATTACTATTTCTACGTGCATGAAATATTGAAATGTAATGTCAATTTTTAACGTTCGTATAAAGTCAACTAAGCAAGAATTATCTGTACGTACTGTCGGTGGTATAATTGATTGAAATTATACATGTATATGGGAAACATGGAATTGTATTTTAAATATATATCATATTTCATGTGTTGAGTATATTATTTACTCGTGATAATGTTTACAGTATTTCTAAACGATGACAAGTTCACTATTAATCACTAGTATTCAAATGTCTTTACTTGTTTAGATTGTTTAAGATTTTATAAACGATTAATTTATTGTTTTCTAATGAAGTACTTCATGTTGGCCCTGTTATTTTCAGCTGAAACGGGCTGCATTGAATAAAATGGAGTTGTGCTGAAGTTAACAAAACTAAATATAGGTGAATTGAATTGAGAAGGAGTTGAAGTAAGAATAATTTTTGTGAAAAAATGAGCTAAATAAAACTCACTAAAACTAAATTGAACCGAGTTAAAATGAAACGAGCTAAAATAAGGTAAGAAAAAAGTGCAGTTAGATTATTTAACCATAATAACGAATTTATTTGTTCAGTTATCTTTATTTCCTGTTGTTAATATCTAAGTTGCTTTTTCGGGTGACTTCTTAGATAATGCTGGAAAATAATCTACAATATACTAAAGTGAGAACAAGAGGTAGCCCAAGTGGTAAGAGCACCCTTACTGCAACTATGAAATTGGGGGTTCGATTCTCACCTGCGACATTGTGCGCTCATTTGAACTAAAAAAAAAAAAAGCACAATCATTCCTTGCATTTTGATTGGCTCCTTGATTAAGGGAAGGAAAAAAGTAAAATGGGCCCCACATTCTTTCCTTCTAATTAATTACTTTCTAGATTACTCTTCATTTCTTATTTAATTTTAGATTGCACATTTATACAAAACCATACATTAACATTTGTGTTGCATGAAAACTAAAAAAATGTAGAAAAAAAATGAAATAATCGAATTTTGTTTTTAAAAAAAAAATAGGAATGCTAATATGGAATAATTATAACAGAGAGCGTGCCATAAAAAGTAAATTGCTAAAAAAAAAAATTATTCATGTATAATTTGTTCTATCAAAATATATTATTAGACTCAAAATTATTGAAAAAAGCCGTTTGTAAAACTATATTAATAAATAAAATGCTCTTTAGCATTCTATGTAGATCTCTTTTTTCACGCAAAAATAAATGAATAAAGTATATTCAAAAATTAGAAAGAAAGAATAAATGAAGTATAAATAACATATTGGGAAAATACGAAGAAAAAATATTACGTGTAATAAAAAAAATAAAATCAAATGATTCGTTACGGTATAATTAAAAAAAAATTAGATAAATGTTTTTTTCGAAAACATATATACACTGTATTATATTTGAAAAACTACAAAAATGTTCCAAGTTACAAAAACATGCATACAAATATTAGTCATGATTTAATTAGTTAATGTACGAAAGATTGAAGAAAAAAGTACTCTTACCACAAAAAATAAACCTCAAATAATGATTTAATTAAGTTTTGATCTTAAAGGTAAGCGGGGCTTGATATTTTTGATTTACGATAACGCACGTTAATACGGAGTATGGTTTAATGATTCCTATAGTAGTATTATTGTGCACAATAGATTTCACGTTCGATTCCCCCGTCTCCTCTATTGTAATGCGCGCGATTAAGTGCGTTTTTCGTTATACCAAACAAAAAATAGTAGTATGAGTATCAATTAACGGTGAAGGAACGGAATTTAATAAAGATCGCTTTTATGGACCAATTTCAACATTACTCCCTCCATCCCAATTTATACTGTGTTAAAAAAAATTGATTAGTTACTCCTACATAGATATACATATATAGCTTACAAAGAGTTCTACGATTGGAAAAATGGTACAAAAAGTAATATACTAGGTACGTTTTATATAAAATGAGGTATTGATAAAAATGGTTACAATATATGATAAAATATGTACGATTGGTATGCGAATTAGTACCAAACAAAAGTTAGCTTTGAGGCACGATCAATAACAAAAAGGATACAAAAAGGCCTAACAAGAAGTAATCTCCGTTTTAACGTTGTTTAAAGAGGGATACTAACTTCCAATTGTTTTTTATAGACGTAACGGGTCTATAAATATCTTTAGGGAAAAAATATTTTTGGATTCCGAATATCGCTGAAAACCGCTAATTTTAAAGGTTATTATCCACGTTTTTCGGGACAACTGGGCCTTGAGATAAAATGTCTCTAAATTCGCACTGTAATATCTCTAAAACATATAATAATGACTCAGGATAACGAATTGGCATCTAATTTGAAATACGAATATTTTGGAGACATTAAAACCGCTTTTCAGACCTTGTCTGTATCAGAGGGAAACAAGAAGTATTCTCTGTTTTTACGTTGTTTAAAGAGGAATACTAACATCCAATTTCTATTTATAGACCGTAACGGGTCTATAAATATCTTTAGGGAAAAAATATTTTTAGTTTCCGAATATCGCTGAAAACCGCTGATTTTCAAGGTTTTTATCCACGTTTTTTGGGACAACTGCGCTTGAAATAAAATGTCTCTAAATTCCCACTGTAATATCATTAAGACATATAATAATGACTCAGGATAACAAAATTGGCATCTAATTTGAAATAAATATAATTTGGAGACCATAAGACCACTTTTCAGACCTTGTCTATATCGGAGAAAATAAGAAGTAATCTCCGTTTTTACGTGGCTTAAAGAGGGATACTAACATCCAATTGTTATTTATAAACGTAACGGGTCTATAAATATCTTTAGGGAAAAAATATTTTTGGATTCCGAATATCGCTAAAAACCGCGGATTTTAAAGGTTATTATCCACGTTTTTCGGAACAACTGGGCTTGAAATAAAATGTCTCTAAATTCGCACTGTAATATCTCTAAGACATATAATAATGACTCAGGATAACGAAATTGACATATGTTTTGAAATACAGATATTTTGGAGACATTAAGACCACTTTTCAGACCTTGTCTGTATCAGATGAAACAAGAAGTATTCTCTGTTTTTATGTTGTTTAAAGATGAATACTAACATAAAGTTTCTATTTATAGACCGTAACGGGTCTATAAATACCTTTACGGAAAAAATATTTTTGATTTCCGAATATCGCTGAAAACCGCTGATTTTCAAAGTTATTATACCAATTTTTCGGGACAGCTGGGCCTTGAAATAAAATGTCTCTAAATCCGCAATTCAATATCTCTAAGACACATAATAATGACTCAGGATAATGAAATTGACATCTAATTTGAAATAAAGATAGTTTTGAGACCTTAAAACCACTTTTTAGACTTTGTCTATATTAGAGAAAAAAAGAAGTATTCTATGTTTTTATGTTATTTAAAGAGCGATACTAACATGCAATTGTTATTTATAGACGTAACGGGTCAATAAATACCTTTACGGAAAAATTATTTTTGGTTTCCGAATATCGCTGAAAACCGCTTATTTTCAACGTTATTATCCACGTTTTTCAGGACAACTGGGCCTTGAAATAAAACGTCTCTAAATTTGCACTATAATATCTCTAAGACATATAATATGACTCTGGATAACGAAACTGTCATCTGATTTGAAATAAAGATAGTTTGCAGACCTTAAGACCACTTTTCCGACCTTTTCTCTATTAGAGGAAACAAGAAATATTCTCTGTTTTTACGTTGTTTAATGAGGGATACTAACATCTAATTGATATTTATATACGTAACGGGTCTATAAATAACATTAGGGAAAAAATATTTTTAGTTTCAGAATATCGCCGAAAACTGCTGATTTTCAAGGTTATTATCCACGTTTTTCGGGACAACTGGGCTTTGAAATAAAATGTCTCTAAATTCGCACTATAATATTTCTAAGACATATAATAATGACTCAGGATAACGAAATTGGCATCTGATTTGAAATACGGATATTTTGGAAACATTAAGACCACTTTTCAGACCTTGTCTGTATCAAAGGAAACAAGAAGTATTTTCTGTTTTTACGTTGTGTAAAGAGGAATACTAACATCCAATTTCTATTTATAGACCGTAACGGGTCTATAAATACCTTTAGGGAATAAATATTTTTGATTTCCGAATATCGCTGAAAATCGCTGATTTTCAACGTTATTATCCACGTTTTTCGGGACAACTGAGCCTTGAAATAAAATGTTTCTAAATTCGCACTTCAATATCTTTAAGACATAAAATAATGACTCAGGATAATGAAATTGACATCTGATTTGAAAACCGATATTTTGGAGACATTAAGACCACTTTTCAAACCTTGTCTGTATCAGAGGAAACAAGAAATATTCTCTGTTTTTACGTTGTTTAAAGAGGAATACTAACATCCAATTTCTA
This sequence comes from Heliosperma pusillum, assembly GCA_022085475.1. Lineage (NCBI taxonomy): Eukaryota > Viridiplantae > Streptophyta > Magnoliopsida > Caryophyllales > Caryophyllaceae > Heliosperma > Heliosperma pusillum. The sequence continues at coordinate 77,530 of JAIUZE010006002.1, forward strand.
TTTATAGACCGTAACGGGTCTATAAATACCTTTAGGGAAAAATTATTTTTAGTTTCAGAATATCGCTGAAAACCGCTGATTTTCAAGGTTATTATCCACGTTTTTCGGGACAACTGGACCTTGAAATAAAACGTCTCTAAATTCGAACTGTAATATCTCTAAGACATATAATAATGACTCCGGATAACGAAATTGTCATCTGATTTGAAATAAAGATAGTTTGCAGACCTTATGACCACTTTTCCGACCTTGTCTCTATTAGAGGAAACAAGAAGTATTCTCTATTTTTACGTTGTTTAAAGAGGGATACTAACATCTAATTGATATTTATATTTGTAACGGCTCTATAAATACCTTTAGGGAAAAATTATTTTTAGTTTCAGAATATCGCTGATGATTGTTTCGTCGTCAATGCAAACATCAAAAATAAACCCTATATAAGTAGTATAAAGGGGTCGGATCCACGAGGATGGAGGGGTCGACTACAAGTTCGATCGAGTCATATTCTAGCCTAACAAAGGTTGGATTGGAAGATTAACTAAGAAGTAGAAAATGCAAGTAATCGTTAAATAATATGGTAAAGACAATTAAGGGAAAACTAAGGTAAATGGTTCACCTTAGGGGGATTAATGGGTTAGTCTAGTAATTAGCAAATGGGTAATAAATTCGAGTAGAATTAATTGTTAATGTCTCAACAATTAATAATCATCAACAAAGTCATCGCATTTGTCTCAAATCACTCATATAAACACTAGTCTAATCATCTCTACCACCGTCGCTTAAGAGATAATCAAACGATACTTGATAAAATGGGCAACTTTCGTTTACACATTTCATCAAACATCTAGTGTGCATATGGGTAATACCCAAATTATTACCACAAGTCTACTAATTACCCAACTAATTATCCCACATAATCCTCCCTTAGGCTCCCCCTAAACCCTACAGGGGAACTACTCACTCATATTATGGGAAATCAAACAACTAAAGGCAAGGAATAATGAAATGAACATCATGCTATGGAAATGATTAATTCTAACAATCAAAATGACGATTAATTAACTAGAAATGAAATAGATTGCATAAACAACAAAAAGATAGGAAATTTATACCAACAAAGCTTGTATTAATGAATAGGGAGAATGTCTTCACCCAAGATCTTCAATACAAACCCAAAACTATGATAGTTCTACTAAGAAAGACTAGATCTACTAACTTGAATTGAGATATTAAACTTAATTAAGGAACGATTAGGAGAGTAATTAGTGAGTAATAGAGGTTACAAATTATCTAGGGTTTTGTGCTAAGTGTTAAAAAAAAAAGCTGCTTACAAAATATTAGGGGAAGGGTATATATAGATATCTCGAAAATTAAGAAAGAAAATAGAAGAGATGGCGAAATGCAGAGTTGCGTTCCTGGCCGGTCGCCTAGCCGCCGACCCTCTGACCGACCTGAAGCACATCAGTAGCTTAAATTTCCTCATCTTCAAAAAATCTTCTAAGTATGAAAATGGGTTCCCAGCCGGGTGCCCGGCCGCCGGCCTCCCACCGGCCTGGAACACCATGACGTTCTCATGTGCTTACTGATGTCGTGCAGGCCGGGTAGTTGACCGGCCGCCGGGTGACCGGCCGGCACTACCTGGGCCATTTCTTCTCCTTCTATTTTTTCTTTCCTTTGTGAGTATGTAGTCTGTGCCGGGTGGCCGGCCGCCGGTCGGTTGACCGGCCTGCGCCACCTGAGGCTTGCTTTCCTCATTTCTTCATCTCATCTCCGAATCCCGACTCATGCAAGACCTTTATGCTCCGATTTCTTCATTTCCGCTTTAATTCCTACAAATTAAGATCGACATTCATAGCACGGGAAATCGCGAAGCAAAATGCAATCAAGGGTACGCAAATCCGTGTAAATGGACCAAAATGGGGACGAAAATGAGAGGAAAAATGTGACTAATTAAATGCTTATCAATCGCTGAAAACCGCTGATTTTCAAGGTTATTATCCACGTTTTTCGGAACAACTGGGCCTTGAAATAAAATGTCTCTAAATTCGCACTGTTATATCTCTAAAACATATAATAATGACTCAGGATAACGAAATTGACATCTGATTTGAAATAAAGATAGTTTGGAAACCTTAAGACCACTTTTCAGACCTTATCTATATCGGAGGAAACAAGAAGTAATCTCCGTTTTAACGTTGTTTAAAGAGGGATACTAACTTCCAATTGTTTTTATAGATATAACGGGTCTATAAATATCTTTAGGGAAAAAATATCTTTGGATTCCGAATATCGCTGAAAACCGCTGCTTTTCAAGGTTATTATCTACGTTTTTTGGGACAACTGAGCCTTGAAATAAAATATATCTAAATTCGCACTGTAATATCTCTAAGACATATAATAATGATTTAGGATAACGAAATTGGTATCTGATTTGAAATACGGATATTTTGGAGACATTAAGATCACTTTTCAGACCTTGTCTGTATCATAGGAAACAAGAAGTATTATCTTTTTTTACATTGTTTAAAGAGGAATACTAACATACAATTTCTATTTATAGACCGTAACGGGTCTATAAATACCTTTAGGGAAAAATATTTTTAGTTTCCGAATATCGCTGAAAACCGCTGATTTTCAAGGTTTTTATCCACGTTTTTCGGGACAACTGGGCTTGAAATAAAATGTATCTAAATTCCCACTGTAATATCATTAAGACATATAATAATGACTCAGGATAACAAAATTGGCATCTGATTTGAAATAAAAATTGTTTGGAGACCATAAAACCACTTTTCAAACTTTATCTATATCGGAGGAAACAAGAAGTATTCTAGTATGTTTTTACGTTGTTTAAATAGGGATACTAACATCCAATTGTTATTTATAGAAGTAACGGGTCTATAAATACCTTTAGGGAAAAAATATTTTTAGTTTCAGAATATCGCTGAAAACCGCTGATTTTAAAGGTTATTATTATCCACGTTTTTCGAGACAACTGGGCCTTGAAATAAAACGTCTCTAAATTCGGACTGTAATATCTCTAAGACATATAATATTGATTCAGGATAACGAAATTGACATCTGATTTCAAATAAAGATAGATTGGAGACCTTAAGACCACTTTTCAAACCTTGTCTATATCAGAGGAAACAAGAAGTTATCTCCGTTTTAACGGTTGTTTAAAGATGGATACTAACTTTCAATTGTTTTTTATAGACGTAACGGGTCTATAAATATCTTTAGGGAAAAAACATTGGGATATTCTACATGGTACCCCTGTGTTTTTTCGAATTCTACATGGTACCCCTCCTTTTTTCGAAATCTACATGGTACCCCTAAACTTAGTAAATAGTACATATATTACCCAAACTATTTAAAATCAAGTTTTAAAACACCAAACTTTTACAATGAAAATATGTTTATGATTGACTAAACGATATTTATGTTAATGACTTGCCAAATTATTGTCAAAAGATCAACGAAAAGTACATAATATAAACGTTTAAAAGAGGCCGATTATTGAAATTTGTGTTGTGAAATAAAGATGAAAGAGACAAAGAGAGAAGGTAAAGAGAAAGTAAGGGAGACAGATCTATGTTATTATTCCATTATAAGAGATATATATATACACATACAATAGGGGTAGAGTTTCCATAAGATAATATATTCTAGTATCCTATAAGATATGGACATCCATATAATATTACGTAATAATATTTCATAACACACCCCTTGGATGTCCATTATTGAAGAACATGCCTCGTTAAAAACTTTACTAGAAAAACCCTAATGGGAAAAACACTTAGAAAGGAAAAGAGTACAATAATCTCCAAACACGCATAACAAGCTGCCTCGTTAAAACTTTTCCATGGAAAACCCAGTGGGACAAAATCATAGATAAGGAAAAAGAATACAGCGCGTGCTACTCCCCTTGATGATAACATGACTGTATATAACTTCAAACGAATCATGCTTTGACGTAACTTCTCGATCGTTGAATATAATCAATTGTAGTTGATAAACTTGATATCTTCATATCCTTGATAATTTCAATCTTCACATTGCTTTAGAACTCACAATTAAGATGTAGTAATTCATGACAACTCTTGATCTTCATTTCAGGTAATACACCAAATAGTGAGAGAAAATAAGTTCAATTCTTCTCATAACATGGCATAATATTGGATCTCTACGGGAGAAGCAATCAAATTGTTGGATAATAATAATCCACTAAATACCTTCAGTAATTTTCTCTGCTAAACCATTGGATTGACGTCCTCATTGTAGACTTTGACTACATTATTTTTCAATCGTTATGATACTTATGGACCATAAACTCATTTCAAGTGTTTAACAAAAAACTCATTCAGATCTCAATTCTGATATGCTCAAAGTTAAGGTTGAGACATCAAATAAACTCCAAAGGAGATTTGATGTTCCATTTTGGAACTAATCACGATATCTTTCAATCGTATTGTAGAGGTTTATATATTTCGTCACGAGTTCTCAAAACTCAATTGATCAACCATTTAACAAATGATGATCATTCATAAGAGGCTCCTTCAGGGAGATATCCTCGTAGGAGTAAAATATACTTCTCCTTTTAAACATTTATCAAAGTAGAACAATATAATTAATCATGTGTATGCAAATGATATGTAATTAATTCTAAACAGCATAGTCTAACAATAATGCAATAATAATAATAATGTATATATTAAAACTAAGATGCAATGTTGAACTTACTCTCTATATGCACATGATAATGACTCAAAATGCAAACTGTATAGTTTCTTTTACAATATTCATAATTTCAATTGATTTCAGGTCAATAGATGGACTTCAAGTCCATGAGCTCATTTATAATCAAAGATTATATGTCGACAATCAAAATTAGGACTTGCATATAATATCCCCATTTTCTAGTCCATTAAACTTCGCGCGCAAATGCATATCGGTTGCATAACCATATCGATATAATTTCAACATCTCTTAGATATTTTCAGTACTGATAAGTGATATCTGAATATATAGGGTACCATTTATTCTCTATATCGGCCATCTATTATCATTCAGATATTTATGTCACTCCAGGGACATACAAATTTCTTTACTCCATAGAAGTATCAACTGCCCATTCTTGCCATTTTCTTACTACTTGAAATATGTGAACCGATATGACTTCCACACTACATTCCATGTGTGGTTATTGTTCAATTTAACAAGAATTTCAATTTTCATTACATATAATAACTACGACTAATTTATAGCACGCTATACCACAAATAGGGGTAATCTGTCTATAATTAAATCATAGATTCCAATGTAATGTCACATTTAGACAAGGTGATCAAACTGGTATCGTAATACATCTTCATAACTAAATGAATGCCATCATTTTTAATTTTATGAACCTCTATTTGATGTATTTCATACTGAAAACAAACCGCTGAACTTCAGGTTCAGTTGGGGATAACTTACTTGTCTGTTTTTACCAGCTTTTCCTTATCATTCTCCCCCTAAGGTGGTAAAAACTATCAATAACAGATAGATTTAATGGGCAATAAATCATGATATCCACCTTAGATCTAAATTTCTCATATCATAATGAGACTTTGATATAGACACTTTTGTACAATAACAAAATGTTTTGGGGAGTAACATATAATGCAGTTGGATTTCTAATGTGCTGAATCACAATGCCCAATTTGGGAGATCAACGATTTTATATAATAATCAAAATATGATTTCTGATCACAGGAACTACTCAGAAAATCATTATGTGGCTACAAGTCATTCAATAGAGTGTCAATCCATACACGAACATTTAAGTTCAATATTAAACTTCTGATTAATGTTTATATCTCCAATATCAAATATACTCAATCTCACTGTATTTAATGAAATTTCTACACGAGAGAGTTTCAGCACTTATCTTTTCTCTAGGATAAACTTCAGGTTTATCAAAACGGGTATAATAAGAACCCGGATGGCCTCAATCGTCACATCTTAACAATTTAATGTCAACTTTCTAAGTTTGCCAGAAAATCATGGCAACTTACATAATCACTTGGTCGTGTCTAGATAGTATAATTTATGACACACCACTTTCTAGTTGACAATTCAACATGCTCAATTTCTGGTTAGCAATTTCGCATATGAATTCAAAATAATTTCTCTGTATCTGGCCCGATAAAATAGATGTGACATAAGACACTAACTAATGTCTTATTTATATTGGCAAGACTGAAAGTTTATCGCAATATTCCTTCAGATAATATAATACATTGCTCTTTCTTGTAGTATGAACACAAATTAAACATCAAAATTTCTTTTAGGAATACAAAACATAACTGATTATTTAAATAATCTCAGTTAAACTCAATTAATAATGAATCAGCCCCGTCAGAGTAGGCAGTAAATTCAACAAATTATAGTGATCATTCTCTTCATAATATTAAATAATTAGATCACATGTCACTTGTATACGAGATACTACACATAGTGTTTTAAGCACTTACACGATAATGTGTCTCCATGACTACATTATTTGTATGAATGATAAATATATTTCATACTTAAAACATGATATCTCATTCGTTTCAGTGAATCATTTTGAGTTGATTTGATATGATTCTGAACTTTTAAGAGTATCTCATATTTTGCAAATATTCATGTATAAACATTGAGTTTATTCTTAATTATGATACTCAAATAATACTCACTATATATGAAATGTGAGAATTTATAAACATTGTGAACTTCAGGTCACAGTTTCAATATCTGTAAACATTATGAACTTCAGCCCATAATTTAGTATATGTAAACATTATGAACTTGTGGTCATAGTTTCAGTATCTTTAAATATTATGAACTTCAGGCCATAGTACGAATATTAAAATTTCAACTCGTATATCACTTTCCTTTTTTATTTTTCTTTACTCGTATAGATATATGAATATCACATGACTTTTCATGAAATATTTTCTTTCAATGAATACATTTGGCTCAAATAACGCCACATCATTAGGCTCAATAAAGGCCCCATTATTTGGCTCACCGAATCTCATATTATTAGGCTTAATATAGGCCGCAATAATAGGCTTAATATTATGTCATATTTTCGATCTCTGATACAGACATAGTCTTTACGAGATGTCACATTCAATTCAGAGAATGGATCAAACTTCATATTTTATTATAATGTTCAACTTCAGGTGAACAAGAATTGGTAGAGAAATAATCTTCCTTTTTGTAATGACCGCTTTATCCATTGGAAATTCAAATGTGGTTCATAAAATCGCAGCTGTGAAGTTCTGGCCACTAGCATTTACATGTGGACTTCTGACCACTTACACTTAAACAATATGAATATATTGTAGTGATGAGACAGTGTTAAATTATAATACACATTTAAAGCTTTGAACTTCAGGTCAAAGTCATTATGTGGACATATCTCTCATCCTTTTATAATAATCTTTTGGAACTTCAGGTCCAAAATTATATGATAATGTCCCTTTTCTAAACTTGATTAACATGTTATAAAATTTCAGGTTCAGTAATATACATAACTGATAAATTTCATATATAGACCATGAATATCAATAAATAAAAGAACATAATCAAATCAACTAATAATTTTAAAAGTATTTCGTAAAAAACTATACACATGTTTCATATTTTTCAAATATCCAAACTTATCTCTGTGTATAGGATATTATTGGCAATATAATTAATGATAAAGAGAATCATGATTAATTCATATAGAGAATCAATGCTCGTAATATATATGCACGAAATTAAAGATATAAAGTCATGACAAACACAAACATATGCAAAATAGGAAACCGTGGTTTATTAGTTATAAACAATTAAGTTGCAAAGTTTAAACCAAAATCGAACATTGCTTAACTTACCAATAAATGGAAACCGATTACTACGGAGTAATGATTACGAGTAAATTGCATACTTCAGTTTATAATATTAAACCGATTCTTACTCAGCTCTTTGAAATAAATGGAAACCGATTCTTACGAGTAAATTGCATAGTGTGGAAGTCAAATATACACAAATTTCTAAGCTTACAGGTGGTATGCACTATGCACTATCTAAATTTCTAATCTTTACCCTTTTTTTTCGATATTCTAACAAATACCCAATTCACAATTCATCTTCATATCTTTGTTACAAAATTAAAATTCCAGAAATACTACAGCTATGTGCAGCATAATAATCTATCAATAAAAAGTGGAAAATTGGATGACATAAAAGAGTATACCAGAAGGGTTTGAATCAATCGGATACAGGAGAAACTCAGCAGAAATCAGTATGCTTCAGAGTTCAGATTAATCAGAGAATCGAAGAAAAGCTAGGGTTTGAAGTTTGACATTTTGAAACGGTTTTACCCAATTACTATTATCAAAACATCATACGAGTATTTACCCAATTGGTTAGGCTCGTGCTGATAACGTGTTGTGAAATAAAGATAAAAGAGACAAAGAGAGAAGGTAGAGAGAAAGTAAGGGAGACAGATCTATGTTATTATTCCATTATAAGGGGTATATATACACATACAATAGGGGTAGAGTTTCCATAAGATAATATATTCTAGTATCCTATAAAATATGGACATCCACATAATATTACGTAATAATATTTCATAACAATTTGGATATTTTGAGATGTTTTCATTAAGTTAAAGGGATATCATGTAGATTTCGAAAAAAAAAAAAGGGGCACCATGTAGAATTCGAGAAAACACAGGGGTACCATGTTGAAAAACCCAAAAATATTTTTGATTTCCGAATATCGCTGAAAACCGCTGATTTTAAAGGTTATTATCCACGTTTTTCGGGACAACTGGGCCTTGAAATAAAATGTCTCTAAATTCGCACTGTAATATCTGGAAGACTTATAATAAAGACTCAGGATAACGAAATTGGCATCTGATTTGAAATACCGATATTTTGGAGACATTAAGACCACTTTTCAGACCTTGTCTTTATCAGAGGAAACAAGAAGTATTCTCTGTTTTTACGTTGTGTAAAGAGGAATAGTAACATCTAATTTCTATTTATAGACTGTAACGGGTCTATAAATACCTTTAGGGAAAAAATATTTTTGATTTCCGAATATCGCTGAAAACCGCTGATTTTCAAAGTTATTTATCCACGTTTTTTGGGACAACTGAGCCTTGACATAAAATGTCTCTAAATTCGCACTGTAATATTTCTAAGACACATAATAATGACTCAAGATAACGAAATTGGCATCTGATTTGAAATAAATATAGTTTGGTGACCTTAAGACCCTTTTTTAGACTTTGTTTATATCAGAGGAAACAAGAAATATTCTATGTTTTTACGTTGTTTAAAGAAGGATACTAACATCCAATTGTTATTTATAGACGTAACAGGTCTATAAATACCTTTAGGGAAAAAATAATTTTGGTTTCCGAATATCGCTGAAAACCGCTGATTTTCAAGGTTATTATCCACGTTTTTCGGGACAACTGGGCCTTGAAATAAAACGTTTCTAAATTCGCACTGTAATATCTCTAAGACATATAATAATGACTCATGATAACGAAATTGTCATCTGATTTGAAATAAAGATAGTTTGCAGACCTTAAGACCTTGTCTCTATTAGAGGAAATAAGAAGTATTCTCCGTTTTTACGTTGTTTAAAGAGGGATACCAACATCCAATTGTTATTTGTAGACGTAACGTGTCTATAAATATCTTTAGGGAAAAAATAGTTTTGGATTCCGAAAATCGCTGAAAACTGCTGATTTTAAAGGTTATTATCCACGTTTTTCGGGACAACTGGGCCTTGAAATAAAATGTCTCTAAATTCGCACTGTAATATCTCTAAGACATATAATAATGACTCAGGATAACGAAATTGACATCTGGTTTGAAATAAAGATAGTTTAGAAACCTTAAGACCACTTTTCAGACCTTGTATATTAGAGAAAACAATAAGTATTCTATGTTCTTACGTTGTTTAAAGAGGGATACTAACTTCCAATTGTTTTTTATAGACGTAACGGGTCAATAAATATCTTTAGGGAAAAATTATTTTTGGATTCTGAATATCGCTGAAAACCGCTGATTTTCAAGGTTATTATCCACGTTTTTCGGGACAACTGGGTCTTGAAATAAAATGTCTCTAAATTCGCACTGTAATATTTCTAAGACACATAATAATGACTCAGGATAACGAAATTGGCATATGATTTGAAATAAAGATAGTTTGGAGACCTTAAGACCATTTTTTAGAATTAATATCTATCTATATTATTAAAGGAAGCTTTTTTCGAGCGATTACAGAGTCTCCAACTTTTCGAAAACACTTCAGCATTCCAAATTATACAAACTACCCGTATAAATATATTCATGTTTTTCCATTGTACGCGAAATTAGCATATAAAAAATTGGATGTATCCTACAACCTATAAAATACGGAATGTGATATACAACTATTCCATATTTTCATGTTTTTACAAAAATGGTGATGCACTACAACACATAATAATATAATTAAATATGAAGATTATAAAATTCTACCATAAAAGTTAGATTGGATAAAATTAATGTACAGAAACCTAAACAAACACTATTACGTTAATATTTTATATATACACATGTATTTTCATTCAAAAATTAATAATCATCACTTCACGTTATATTGATTTTATTTATGTTTCTTACTTTTGTTGTGTTTATTTATTTGAATCTTGCGGTTTATATTGTGTTTAAATCTTATTGTAGCATTAGTCTACAAATACGTTGTTTTTGCTTTGAATCACTAATGATTTTCTGACAAGTCTTATCTATTTTATGTGTAGGTTAACATATATTACTCTGTATGAGTTTGATGGAGATATAACGATCAATAAATTATTCGGTAAGGTCGCTTTTGAATTTTAAACATAGAGTAGCATAAATGTTTCATTTTCGGAATTATTGTGTACAAATGTATGTAGATAACTTTATTTTCTATGAAATTTCAATACATCTCAACTAACTTGGATTTAAGTTTGCATTAGTTTGTTGATTTTTTTTCAGTAGTTAGTTGAATATCACCTTTTTTGTAACTACTTCAATTCAGAATTTTTTTTTAGTATCATTAGAGTCTCTCATATGAAAATCCGTACAATATTACATTGACGACATGGTCGACATCATCCAGATTAACGAAATTGTTGTTTTTTTGTTTTGGCAAGAGTCCTTACCCAAAAAAAGAATTTGCACTTTCTACGACTAATAACTACTACGTATTACTCTATATCAATATATAGTTCCTACTCCTCGCTTATAAGGCTATAACAACATTAATTCTAAGCCTGGTGTTATAGAGAGTCAAGCTTCATGAAACACTCTTGAACAATATAAGAATCAAACTTCTATGAACTACTAATATATTTTTATTTTCAAATATTTAATTTGAATATGAGATAAAGTATAAAATATATTGTTAAAAAGAAAAATATGTTGTACGGTTTATTAAAAGTAAAGATTAGAGATATGGAGGTTTTTGCACATAGGACTTTTATCTTCCTTTGGGGCTATTCGTCTTAACTATTACGTATGATAGACTATTAGTAGTAGTATACTCTTATATGATAAGCATACAAAAGTCTAAATTTACTCCATATACATAGATAGATGGGGTTCTTCATGCTTATATATTAATATGTTTTATTTATTATTCTATGTTCTGCAGTTAACACATACTCCACTATATATTAGAACATGAAAGGATTATGAACTTCTTTTACGATAAGACCGTATAATCAATTATTCAAAGGGAAAATGTTATTAATACCCTCCCTTTGATCATGTTTAACATAATGGCTGCCATGAGAAGTTGGACCATAGAAACCTAAGTATTATTCCCTCCTTTCTTCAATATTTGTTTACCATTCTTTTTTCGAGGGATATTTTTTTTAAAAGGTAAACAAATAATATAGACAGAGGGAGTACTAAACTCAAACACCATGTATGTTAAAGATTTTTTTTGTTACATTGACGAAACTCTTACAATTATTTCAAATCAACGAAATTTATACACTTTAGTAACAACCGCAAGATAGCTTAGAATTTGAATTGACATATAATTATAACGACACGTGTTTCTACTTCCATTAGATATACAATGAAACTTTCGTAGTATAAAATAGAGTATTACTTTAAATTAGAAGTCTACACACATGTATAAAATAGTAACAATGTTTTACCTCAATTGGGGTATCAAACTTATCACGACTAGGGATACTCTACCAAAGAATGTGTTCTGAGAAGTGGAAATAGAGTCAAAGTAAAGTTCTACTTCAATTGCCATTTTCAAACGTTGTTTATCATTATTTTGTGACTAACAAATGGTTCAACTTATAAAATATAGAGTTACTTTTTCAATTGATGAAAAGTCATTGTTCACATGTATTCCTCAGTATCGTTGTGTACTTTAGAACTCGAAAATATTAAAATATTTATGGGAGCATAATATTTTAGGAACATCAGACCGAGTTCGTATGAGACCCTAACGATGTCACCCCCCCTAAATTACCTAGAACATAATATAAATGGGATAAACATTAAAATTAGTTGATCAAGACGTTATCAGTCCATCACAACCACTTTATCATTTACTTATATTATATATACACTATAGAGCACTACAAATAGGCTCGTGCATCGCACGGGCATTAAATCTAGTATATATATAAAAGAGGCTTTTTTCAAGCCACGTGATAGACTCCTACTTTTTTGGAATGTTTTAAATAAAATTTTAATGTAAAATATCACGTAAAATATACTTTGATTATCTTTTATTATCACTTGCCAAATACATAATACAAATTATTAAAATATCACGTTTACAAACTATAATATAACTATAAAAAAATTTGAGTTACCTTAAAAAAAATATTAACATGTTATAATGATTATAATATAGTTTGTTATAAGAAGATAAACTATAATATAACGATTACCTAAAAGATTATAATATATCTAAAAGATAATTTTATTAGACTAATAATATAAGAGATATAGCGAATTACAAAAAGATTGGGTTTTATAATAATCGTACTTGTGCATACACATGCTACTCTTAATTATGAGTTCAAATTGTACTACAACACTGATAACTTACATTATAAAGAGTTAAATACGCTCATTAGAAGCCAGTAGGTTCTCCTTCATGCATGGTTTATTTTAATTCTCTTCTTCTCTATATTGTGTTTATAAACATAACTCTTAGCCATAGCTTTAGTGTTTTACGTTGCATTGTTTATACAATTACATTGAAATTGGTATTGATTTATGTCGGTTTAATTTCAGGGTGCATAATTTTTGAGGCACGATTTGGGTGAAATTAGGCAAAACACCCAAATGATGCAATACTCAGTTTAATAGGTTTGCCAAAGATTTATAATTCTTCACTATTAGTTTTGCTTTTTTTTGTTTCGTTCTTTCTTACATAGTGTAACTACTTTTCTAAGTTAATATAGTATATTATCATTATCATTATTACTCCGTATTACTGTAGTTGCCTATCGATCTATAACAATTATATATGACGATGAATTTCAGTACATTCATTCCTAAACTGTTTTAGAATTTACAAGCATTAATTACAGGTATTCCTTGGTCTTTGTGCCAAAATGAAAGGACAACAATTCATCGGAACGGAGGGAGTAATATTTATGTAATTGTAGAGTTTTACTTTCAATTGTACTCTTACTCTATAAAACTCTCTGGATCTAATAAAACTCTCTGGATCTAATAATTATTCTCTTAGATAAATTCTCCCTCCGTCAAAGAAAATAGTCTAATTGGGTGATCAATTTTTTTATAGAAATCTTCCTTCATAATATAGAAAGGATAACAATTCACTTAGACATCCTAAAAATGAATAGAACAACAATTGACCGAGATGAAGTTGTATATAAATAAACAACTATGTACATATATTCACTTCCCTCACAAATTAAACATAGCTATAATAATAATGTAAGTTGAATGCTTTATATGTACTCCTTTTTAACGCAATAGTGTAGTTATTGTTAGTACTTCCATGGCTGATTATAAGTTCTCTTTGTTAATAGCATGCATGTCGTAGGGGTTTTGACCCTACACAAGACGGGCTGAGTCAGATCACTTTTACCGGGGTCAAATTGCAACAAGTCTGCTTTGTATAATTGTATATCAAGCCACACGTATTACATGACTATATGACTGTATCAAAACAGAAGTAAAATTAAATCGAAGTCATCATATCAAAATATTCCCATAAAAAAGAAAAATGAGGTCACTCTCATATACTCTGATCCGTATATCTATAAAAAACTATGTATATAATTGACACACAATCTAAGTGTACAAGGATTATAACTTAAAATAGCATGAAGCATAACGCTCAAATATAATGTGACATAAGTTAAAGTACGAGTACTTACAAGCAATAAAAATAACAATTTCATTTGTGCGTCTAGAGTTAAAGTACGCGTACTTATTCATATTCAATTATTGAAAAAACAATAATTAGTTACCCGTGCAACACATGGATACAAAATCCAGTATAATTATAAATATGAGTCATTTTAGTTTCTTAAGTATTGTCCTAAAAAACTATTAAAAGTTTGTATTATTATCTCCACAATAGTCAAATTCACATCAACAAAATTAATTTAGGAAAATATCATAAATAATAATTTAGGAATGAAAATAATATAAGTGTGGTAAATATACTAGGTATAAATAGGATAATTATCCCACATCGAAAAATTTATTGTACTATTATCTCCATATTAATGAAACTTACCTCATCAAAAATTAATTTAGGAAAGTATCACAAAACAAGTGAAAAATCTTTTAATTATCTCAATATACATTTCTTATATTATATTCAAGTGTGTGTATAATTTTTATATCAAAACTTTTACATTTCATATCACAAAAAAAATATCGTAAAAATGAGTTCTCCTTTAAACTTAGATATCAACCCAAAATCTTTTGAATCTTAAGTATTGTCTTACAGAACTCTTAAAAGTTTTTATTATTATCTCTACCTTAATGAAATTTACATCATCAAAATTAATTTAGGAAGTATTATAAATAACAATTTAAGAAAGTATCATAAATAATAATTTTAATGGTGTACTACTTAATATGTTATTTGTCCCACATTAAAAAATAATGTAAATGTGGTAAATATACTACATATAAATAGAAGAATTATTGTCCCATATCTAAAAAATATAATAAGCGGGGATGATCATGTCATTATAACAAGAAGTCACCTTGAAACTTAGATATCAACACAAAATCGTTTAAGTTTCTCAAATATTGTTTTAGGGAGCTCTTAAAATTTTGTATTAATTATGAAAATAAGATAATTAGATTCGAGGTAAAAATATTATAATTACACATACTTTGTGTAATTCTGACTATGTTATTTATCCCACGTTGAAAAATAATGTAGGTGTAGTGAATATAGAACCTATAAATATAAGAATTGTCCTATATCGCACAATTAACATAAGGTGGGAAGATAAATTGATTACAAATAAAAGTCATATTAGGAATATATGTTTCACCCCAAAATCTTTTGAGCCTCTTAAGCAATGTATTAGAGAGCTTAAGTACCTTGGATGATTCTTTTGTGAATGTATCAATCAAAAAATATGTAAACCTATCAAATGATTTAAACGGGAGAGTCATTTAATATTTTTTGGGTCATAATATAAATCAAACATAACTTGACTTCAGTCAAGATTGGTAAAATATGGTGAAAATAGAAATTGAATCAATATATCAATATTATTTTCTTAAAAAGTATATTTTATTATAGTCTTAAACTTCAAAAGTTTATTTTTATAATTTAATTATTATTGAAAATTTATGAAAATGACAATAATGTAGACCCGTGCATCGCACGGGCATAAAATCTAGTTTGTCTATATTAGAGGAAACAAGAAGTATTCTATGTTTTTACGTTGTTTAAAGAGGGATACTAACATCCAATTGTTATTTATAGACGTAAAGGGTCTATAAATACCTTTAGGGAAAAATTATTTTTGGTTTCTGAATATCGCTGAAAACCGCTGATTTTCAATGTTATTATCCACGTTTTTCGGGACAACTTGGCCTTGAAATAAAATGTCTCTAAATTCGCACTGTAATATCCCTAAGACATATAATAATTGTAATACCCGTAAAATCATCAAATAAAATAAAAAGGGAAATTTAAAGATAATAATAATAAAGTATTATAAAGAATAAAATAATAAGAACTAAAATGGAAAATTAGTAGCAGTACAACTGTCACGTAACCTAGAACTTAATCCGACTTTGAGACGATAATCTAATAACGCTATCATCGTCAAACGGTAAAAGAATTTATAATAAAATATATTCCTTAAATTTATTTTAATAAGAGAGAGCATTATCTATATATATATATATATACATACATTTAACCCTAGTGTCGATATTAGGAGTCTCAAAATATATCGTCACGATTCGTTTCCCGTGTCGCGGAAACCCGACACAACACTAAATAAATTCCTAACCACATCTAGCCTAGATACCTAATAACCACCCTATAGTCACCCTACATGCCAAGGAGCCAATGCATGTTGAAGCATGCCCTCTTTTGTCTACTTGGGAGCCGTATCCCCTTCCTCATACCCTTCTTTTTGTCTTTCCAAAACCTTCACTCCAACACTCAATAAACCCTATAACTCAAGCTCCCACCAGAATTATTAGCTCACTCAAACACAATCAACACAAAAAAAAAGAGAAGAGAGATAGAGAGAAGAAGAAGAAGAAGAAGAAGAAGAAGAAGAAGGAGAAGCTAGGAGGAGGATCTTGCCTATACACTAAGATCTTCACCTTGTAAGGACTAAAATACTAAACTCTTAGCATTTCATTCTCATTAAACACTTAATATTGAGTAAAACAAACCCTTAAACGAACTATAAGAGTCTTCATACATGCATGCAAGAACCTATACACATAACAATCATCAAAGTGTCAAATCCGGAGGTTGATAATTAACAGAATAAAAATCCAACTTCGACTTGTGTTATTGCTATGAAAGAAATATGTGTTGTAGGTATTCCTGTATATAATAAGTGTACAAAATTTTGTCATAATCCCATGAGTGTTTTGCAAATGAAAAATCATACAAAAAGAACATGATTTTGGACAATCAAATCTGCTAGTCCCAATGTTTGTGTCTTAAAAAGTAACTTAAAGGATTAATGAGGACAAACCCTTTTACCACAATGAACTTCAATGAATATAGAGTATATTCTGACCATTTTGAATTTGAATTTATAGTCTTTGTAATCTACTTAAAAACATTTTGTGACTCATATTCTGACCACTAGTTAAAGATCCGACCAATAGTACATCTTAAACCTATTTTTGGCTAACATTGTATAAACATAAATGGTAGACTAAATACTAGACCTATTGGAGTTGGTTTCGTCCAAGAATATTAAGTATTTGATTTTATATGATTTTTGCAACACAAAATGACAATCTGGAAATCTGTTAAAATATTGTTCTTTAGATCGATAGTTGAGAATCTACCATTTTCGAATAGACCACTAGTAAATAAAGTTATACTAAAGATAAATTCTTGATATTTGACTATGATAAACTTTAATGAGAGACATGCATGTTGGCCTTTTAAAAACCGATATTTCGACTATTTAAAGACCCGAACCAGCCCAAAACTTTCTGTGACTCGGAAACCGTCACGTTTTACTAAACAGAAATTTCAGAGGCCTTAGAGTTGTTTTTGGACTGTTAGTATTTGACACTTAAAGTTTTAGGACACCGTAAAGAATCCAACATAACTAATATTACCACAAAAAGTTAAGCAATTAAGGAGTTATGACGTTTTGAAGTCACTGTTCAGAATCTGTAAAACCGTAAAGTATGTATGAGATAATGAACTTGTATAAACCAAGTGTATAAGCTATAACTTGTTAAACTAACAGCACCAACTTGATAAAATACTCTTAAATATTCTGACCATGAACTTAGTTTGCTTTCTTAAGAGTAAAACTCGGAACAAAACGTTCAAAATGGAAACATAACAAAAACCGAGTAAAATGCATAAAACCAATTGAACTAGTTAAGAACCGCCTGGAATAATTTAGTAACGAGTAATTTATGTATATTGTAGACTCGGGATTTGTAGAAGAAGAACTTTAAATCTAGACGAGCTCATAAGGTAAGGGAATCGCTTGCCCATACACTATTCTTGAAATATTGAGTATTGTTTCAAATGTTATATTGTGTATAATGTTTATAATGGTTGTTATTATAAGTTTGGATTATTGTGATGAAATATTGAAAAATAATTGATGTTATTCCATCCTTTGAAGTGTTGAAATATAATAAAGGACTCTTAACTTTTAAGAGTTTGAAAACCAAAACCGTTTGATCTTTTGTACAAGTTATGGAGATGGTTAATCTCAAGAAATGGATTTAATTGTTTGGAAAGGGTTTTGATTTTTGGTTTGAACGGTTTTGGTAGAGGGGTAGGTTGTTCCCAAATAAAAAAAGGGGACCTCCTATACATAGCTTTTGGTGGGGTTAGTTGATCGAGACCTCGTCCTCTTATCTTCCTCCTTGGGGTTGACCCTTGGAGGGGTGTGCACACTCGGGATTTTTGGAGAGTTATTGTACATGGTTTGGTGAACCCCGTCTTATCCGCACTAGGGCGAGGGAATCCTCTCCATACGGCCTCTATCCATTACTTACTAAAGAAAGTGAAGAAATGTTTTCTTCGAAGGAAAGTGTTTTAAGATTTGGAAGGACTAACTATTTGGGATCGGATTTCCTTATTTAGAAACTTGAACTTCTCAATGATATTCTACTTTCTTATGAATTCTAAATTTTAAGTAAAACTCTTATTTATTTTTTTTGGATTGTTTACCTTACTCAACATTATTGTTGACCCTCTTTTGTTTTTGTCCTTAATTGGAACTGCTATGACCACTATTGTGAGAGCAGATCGTGTGACAGGTAATCCAAGGAATTAGGACGTGGGAACCACAGGAGAGCGCGCGCGTTATTGTTTTTTATTGGAAACCAATGTTTAGGCGATTATCTTTATTTTGCATCATCAAACTTATTCGCTTCCGCAAACATTTGGATTTGGTTGTAATCGGATTTTACTCTTTGGTTTTTAATTCACATGGACATTTACCCCTTTGAATTACATGATTTAAATACTCTTACTACAATTGGTTCAAATGTGACATATCCATATTCCGAATTTTACATGAAAACTCTATTTTTAAATATAACGGATTATGGGGGTGTTACAATAATGACTCTAGATAACGAAATTGGCATTTGATTTGAAATAAAGATAGTTTGGAGACCTTAAGACCACTTTTCATACCTTGTCTATATCGGAGAAATCAAGAAATAATCTCCGTTTTTACGTTGTTTAAAGAGGGATACCAACATCCAATTGTTATTTGTAGACGTAACGTGTCTATAAATATCTTTAGGGAAAAAATAATTTTGGAATCCGAATATCGCTGAAAACCGCTGATTTTAAAGGTTATTATCCACGTTTTTCGGGACAACTGGGCCTTGAAATAAAATGTCTCTAAATTCGCACTGTAATATCTCTAAGACATATAATAATGACTCAGGATTTGATTTGAAATACCGATATTTTGGAGACATCAAGACCACTTTTCAGACCTTGTCTGTATCAGCAGAAACAAGAAGTATTCTCTGTTTTTACGTTGTTTAAAGAGGAATACTAACATCCAATTTCTATTTATAGACGTAAAGGGTCTATAAATATCTTTAGGGAAAAAATATTTTTGATTTCCGAATATCGCTGAAAACCGCTGCTTTTCAAGGTTATTATCCACGTTTTTCGGGACAACTGGGCCTTGAAATAAAATGTCTCTAAATTCGCACTATAATATCTCTAAGACATATAATAATGACTTAGGATAACGAAATTTGCATCTGATTTGAAATACGAATATTTTGGAGACATTAAGACCACTTTTCAGACCTTGTCTATATCAGAGGAAACAAGAAGTATTCTCTGTTTTTACGTTGTGTAAAGAGGAATACTAACATCCCATTTCAATTTATAGACCGTAACGGGTCTATAAATAACTTTAGGGAAAAAATATTTTTGATTTCCGAATATCGCTGAAAACCTCTGATTTTCAACGTTATTATCCACGTTTTTCGGGACAACTGAGCCTTGAAATAAAATGTCTCTAAATTCGCACTTCAATATCTCTAAGTCATATAATAATGACTCAGGATAATGAAATTGGCATCTGATTTGAAATACCGATATTTTAAAGACATTAAGACCACTTTTCAAACCTTGTCTGTATCAGAGGAAACAAGAAATATTCTCTGTTTTTACGTTGTTTAAAGAGGAATACTAACATCCAATTTCTATTTATAAACCGTAACGGGTCTATAAATACCTTTAGGGAAAAAATATTTTTAGTTTCAGAATATAGCTGAAAACCGCTGATTTTCAAGGTTATTATCCACGTTTTTCGGGACAACTGGGCCTTGAAATAAAAAGTCTATAAATTCGCACTATAATATCTCTAAGACATATAATAATGACTCAGGATAACGAAATTGATATCTGGTTTGAAATAAAGATAGTTTGGAGACCTTAAGACCACTTTTCAGACTTTGACCTTGTCTATATTAGAGAAAACAAGAAGTATTCCCTGTTTTAACGTTGTTTAAAGAGAGGTACTAAAATCCAATTGCTATTTATAGACGTAACGGGTCTATAAATACCTTTAGGAACAAAATATTTTGGGTTTCCGAATATCGCTGAAAACCGCTGATTTTCAAGGTTATTATCCACGTTTTTCGGGACAACTGGGCCTTGAAATAAAATGTCTATAAATTCGCACTATAATATTCCTAAGACATATAATAATGACTTATGATAACGAAATTGGCATCTGATTTGAAATAAAGATAGTTTGGAGACCTTAAGACCACTTTTCAGACCTTGTCTATATCGGAGGAAACAAGAAGTAATCTCCGTTTTTACGTTGTTTAAAGAGGGATACTAACATCCAACATCCAATTGTTATTTATAGACGTAACAGGTCTATTAATATCTTTAGGGATAAAATATTTTTGGATTCCGAGTATCGCTGAAAAAAGATGATTTTCAAGGTTGTTATCCACGTTTTTCGGGACAACTGGGCCTTGAAATAAAATGTCTCTAAATTCGCACTGTAATATCTCTAAGACATATAATAATGACTCAGGATAACGAAATTGGCATCTGATTTGAAATACGGATATTTTGGAGACATTAAGACCACTTTTCATACCTTGTCTGTATTAGAGGAAACAAGAAGTATTCTCTGTTTTTACGTTGTTTAAAGAGGAATACTAACATCCAATTTATATTTATATACGTAATATGGGTACTATATAAGTGGTCTTTAATCATCTCTCAATAACTTAGTGATAAATGGTCTCCCAAAGTTTTTGTGTTATACGATTGTTGAATATTTGTCTGCGTACAATTTTGTACGTGTTTACGAGTAGTTGTTGGTAAATGGGTCAATGCAAATGAGTTAAAATGTAAAGGATTTAATATTAATTTTTTAGTGTATACCATTCGGTTTAGTTTGGGTTCAAGACGGGCACTGGGGCTGTAAATAGTCAATATTAATAGTATTATTATATTAATGGATAGTGTAGTTGAATTGTGTACCAGTACTTTGGTAAATATTAGATCAAAATAATTAGTTGGAAATACGTACCTTTACATATTATTTGCACTTTAAAAATATTTTTTTTAATCATAAATCCTTAATATTATAAATTCAAAAGTTCAATACTTTTTTTATGTCAATAATTTTTTATACTCTATCAAATCATGAAAACAAAATAATACGTTATGGCTACTTTTTTTCATTAAATTGTCACCCATTATATGTGTAATCTCTATAAATTGCTATTTTTTTCATTGTATGTGAGTCCACGTCAATTACTTCCACCACCAATGCATATATAAAAAGTCATGTATTAAAAATAAAATATTTTGTATAATGAGTACATGTTTGAAAATCTAATCTATATAGCTCATTTATCAAATAATAGCGCAATAACATTTGATAATACGATAATACAACCCGTGCATTGTTTGCACGAGTATAAAACTAGTTTAATTCTAAATATATAACAGCTTTGAAAGTAACTCCCACTATTTGTAAAAAAAATGGAAGTAGTTAATGAAATAATTCCTGTATATATTCTCGTTAAATTCCTATCATATATTTCCTTATATAGAATTAAAGTTGGAATTTATGACAAAATTACGCGTATATTAATGTCACTGATGCTTGTTTTAAGCTTATATTTTCTCTTTTAGACCCTTAAATACAGCCTAGTGGGTTGTATATATCATTTTCCTTAAATTTAAGGTCTTGGAGTATACAAAGCTACCTTAACTATATGATAGGAATTTGTGATTATTATTAAAGTTTATATAGTGGTAATTAAACTAATTCCTAGCGAAATCATCTGCTTTTTCTTCACTTGACTGTTACACTTTGATATTAACCCTGTATATATTCTCGTTTAATATGATCTTTATAAGTAATTTATATATGCGGAGTAGAATTTAGTTTGAAATGACAGTATAACTCTAGTAATATTTGTTTTGATAAATAAATTGAACGATTTTTAAATTTTCTAATAAATAACAATTATTAAACTATACTACCAGTTGTATACAATCAGTAGTATAGATTTGGAGCTATATAATAATGAAGCTGAGCTTATATGTATATTTTACGTGTTTTATTGAAAAGAATTTGAGCGTATTTACATAAACTATAAACTCAAAATTTTATTATGAATACTCAAAAACAATACATATAACCTCAATTAGATTTTCATTTTGACACCTAAAATATTAAAATGTAACAAAAAAAATTTAAAAATTCGAAAAGATTGTATATAAGCTCAAATATACCATAATCATATATATCTGAAATTTATAATTAAAATAAAAATTGTTGGGTTTTTCTACATAGTATCCCTGTATTTTTCCGAATTCTACATGGCACCCCTTGTTTTTTTCAAAATCTACATGATACCCCTAAAGTTAATAAAAACCTCTCAAAATACCCATAATGCACTAATCTTTATGTTTTAAACGTTTATATTATGCACTTTTCATTGATCTTTTGACAATAATTTTGCATGACGTTATCATAAATATCAATTAGACAATCATAAACATATTTTCTTTGTAAAAATTAATTGTTTTAAAACTCGGTTTTTAGCAGTTTACTAAGTATAGGGGTACCAGTGGTAATTTTAAAAACTAAAGGGTACCACGTAGAATTCGAAAAAACACAGGGGTACCATGTAGAAAAACCCAAAATTGTTTGACCGTCAAAAGTCATGGAGACAAAAAAAAACATGACGTTATTGAATGGAGACAAAAAAAAACATGACGTTATTGAGCTCCAATAAATGAACGAAGTATCCGACAGTAGTAACTAGTAAGCTCTCAAGACCAAAATAATACAATGATTATTAATGACACACATTTCAGCTAAATAATTGCATATACCCAAATTCTCCGTCTTAAGTTTTAGACGGGTCAAATAGCTACCACTTTCATATATAAGACTTGTCTTTATCTATGCAAGTTGCAAGTATTCGACTCGTTTTAATCTTAAAACGGGTATATCCGTCTCAAGAAAGACTTATTAGTGTATTTAATTCCTCAATTAGGTGTTTGCTTGGCACCTATATGATGAGCTGCCATGGCTGACGGTAAGAGGCATGCAGCTATTTCGTAATTAAAATTAAGTGATAATATTTTCTTAATTAATTAAACTTCTACTAATAATTTAAATGGTAATTGCCAAAATGTCATTATTCTCTAATTAATTTTATTTAATTTCTGTTCAATACAGACAATTAGACAGCTTGTAGTGCTAGAGAATGCAATTTCAATTATTCATGCATGCCATGCATGAGTTTTTTTGGTAAGATTCGTAAGATCAGACTTTCAGACTTAAGTATTTTAGGAATGACTATTTTAGTTTAATTAAGGAGTACGACCATTAAAAAGTTGAGAAAATTATTTATTATATTAATAAACGAGAAAGCTAAGAAGTATTCGTATAATGTCTATAATAACTTTCAACAACTACAAAATAAACAAGAATTTGTTTATTCTGATTTACAACGGTTGTAAACAAGAATTTGTGAATAAACCTAAAACCAATACTCCTATATGAGCTACGAATTTTGTTGTTATTCAGAGTATTATTATATTATTACTATTACTATTAAAAATAAATAGTATTAACAAAAACTATTAAGTTTAAGATAAGTAAAATTAAAATGAGTTGAACTTAATAGAGCTGAAATGAACTGAACTGATCGAGAAAAGTGAGCTGAAATTCCGCTAGAAAAAAACGGGACCTAATTCTGATAACTATAAAAAAAGCCACAATGGAGCATAAATGTTTAACAACCTGTGCTATGCATCGGAAGCTCTTCCAATAATAACTAGGTGTTTGCATGGCATGGCGCCTATACAATTACATGAGTTATTAGGTGCACGAAAATTGGGTTGATTCTCTAAAATATTATAGAGTACTTACCTCCAAGTCATCTTATGCTTTTGGACAAGGGAGGCGAAAAATTTCCAGAGGAGCAAACGAGTAATGTCATAAGATAAGCTCAAAAAAGTTCGAAAAATATAGCCTATAGCCCATCGCCCATAGTGACACAGAGCATGGACTTCCATTATTTTAGCTCAATATTACGTGCAATGTTCAACACAGAGAAGATCAGAAGACCATCTCAAAGACAAATTGCAGATTTTCGTTGCGTTGGCCTTTTGTTTATGCTTCGTGCTGTTATTGCACAATCATGGACGTGAAGATCCATTTAACTCGGTTTATTTGATAAATAAAAATTCGAGAGTTGGGTATGGATGACGAATTTTTCAAAATTTACAAAGGCTCGTTAACCTATCTTAAACCAACAAGTCCATTGACCATGGGCAAAAAATTCATGTAAGCCCGTGTGATATTCGGCTTAAACCCGCATTTAATCACCTCTATATAGATCTGGTAAATTGGTCAAACGGGTCGGATTTGGGTCGGGTCATATCGGGTTTGGTCAACCTTTCGGGTCGGGTCGGGTCACTTTCGAATTTGGGCCAGTTTTGGGTTTGGGTCATTTCGAGTATGGGTCATTTTGGGTCGGGTTATTTAAGATTCATATCCGATTTATTTAGGCCATTTTCAGGTCAAAATAATCAAGTTAGTTTTCAAGTCAAGCCCGGCGTCGAGCTAAACTCGCACGGGCCGACTTCGACCAAGCCGAGCTTGACCTCCACGTGGGCTGTCTCGTCTCATTATCAGTTTATCACCCTAAATCACAATAAATTGGGTCATTTAGGATCATTTCAAATCTGGTCGTCTATGGGTCGGTGGTTTTGGGTCGGGTCTATTTCGGGTCATCCTCGGGTCAGGCGATTCCGGATCGCTTTCGGGTCTCGGGTCAGCCTTATCGGGTCGGGTTATTCGGGTCGGGTCAGTTTTGTCAGGTCTACCAGACTACCTCTATGTCGTCTTAATAACACTCGACTCTGTATATCCTTCAACTAATTCATTTATAAGACTGCATCATACAATTTTAGTAATTTTGATGGTTAATATATCAAATTTTAATAACTACCTCTATTTAAATTAATAATTAAAAAAAAGCAAGAAAGCTCAGTTGCGCAACTATCATCCAAGAATTCAGATAATGGTGGCGGACCCAAATCAGCCACATGTGCGCTTAAATTCATCATTGCTCTCAGAATGCACCAGCCGGGAATCGAACCCGGGTCTGTACCGTGGCAGGGTACTATTCTACCACTAGACCACTGGTGCTTGTTGTTTAGTTGCAGCAAATAAATGTATTTACTAGCGTAATGTAGTATTATTTGACTATTTGTAGTTCACTTAATTGGAAAGCATTTTGAATCTTAAAAGCAATACAATATCAAAATGATTATGATTTTTTGTAAAGATATTTGAATCTTGGAAGAGTTGTCGACGGTGGGATACTCCATTTGCTACGATTATTTGTTTACCTTTAATTAACTCTCAAAGAATAAAAAACTATATAAATAATTGAGATAAAGGGAGCAGTTTCAGTGACTAAGACTTTAATATTGTTGTTCAAATATGTGCCTTGCTAGTTGCTAGGCAACAAGTAATGTATGCTTCTCTTTCAGTCATACTCGTATGTAATATGGTCACCAACATCAATCTTTTGTGATGATATTTTACAACGTGAACTAGGAAATCGCTATTTATATTGTGCTCTTAGGTCGACTAAGTCTTATATTGGGGATTATGCTCAATAACATACTCATAGAAATTGTTTCATTAAAATATACGAGGTAGATTTGATAATATTTGTTCACACATTTTTAGACATGTTGAAAAGATAAGTGGGTGTTCAAAAATGTGGGAGAATTAAATTAGGTTTCATGTAATCATGCCTAGATGAACTACTTTGTACAGCTTTGATGTTTAACGTATCAACTTTTCGTAATCCCGCCTTAAAAGTCTAATCATCATTATATATATAAAAGAATCTTGTAAAACTGCTGAGGTGGCAGCTTGATGTTTCAGCATTTCACTCAACAAGGCCTCACATTCACTCTCACAAATCCAATTTTTTTCGGCCAATTAGAGATCAAATGACTGCCAAGTCAGAAATTGTAAAAGCATTGAATATTCTCTCTAATTAATCTGTTAGAAAATTCTGTACGGTATTAATTACGTACGGTATTAATACTAAATATTCTCTCTAATTAATAATTGTAAAAGCATTCTCTCTCGGTAGAAAGCATTGAATAATAAAGGAAAGGTTTGCAGTATTGAAAACTGAATATTCTCTCTAATTAATAATTGTAAAAGCATTCTCTCTCGGTAGTCAATTACTCGGTAGGACTGCTGTTCTTCCCCAAATGTCTATACAAATTCCCCAAATGTTCTTCCCCAAATGTTAGTTTCCTAGACAAAAATCAATTATATGTTCTTCAGCCTTTTAAATTTACAAGCATGCTTATCAGTCTATTTAAATTACAAACTAACAAAATAATTACACCAAATTACACCAAAAAACGAGACTTCTTGAAACCCTACTCCTTGAAAAAACAAAATTCTCACCCACCTCTTTTGTTTACCTTAAATCCCCTTTCACTTTTTTTTTCATCAAGTTCCATTGATATTAACCTGTAAAAAATCAACTAAAATCTATTCAATATTCTCAACAAATTAACGTCCAATATTCTCAAATGGCCATGACACCACTTCTTACTATTAGTCAACTCAAGTATGGAGTTCGACTTACTCAAATGAATGTTCGGGTTGTTCACAAATGGTCAAGGCCGGAATTTAGCAGCAAAAACAATAAAGATGATAAGAAGAAGATCGATGCCATTGAATTATTATTTGTTGATTCAAAGGTATTTCTATTTTATTTTTTTTCAATCTATTTTAATAGATTATTTGTCGATTTACAGTAGACTTACAATCATTGTTATTATTTGTTAAGGCATCGATTTACAGCAGCAAAAACATATAATTGTTATTATTTCAATCATTGTTACCAGTATTCTTCAGTTATTAGTTTGTTTATTTTTTTTATATCTACAGTTATTTTAGTCTAATATATACTGTACTATACAAATAAGAAGATATGGTTCAAGGTTATGAAACACTGACCTTCATGACCAGTCTTCTGAAGTAACATTTTGTCTAAACAGAACAAATCAAAGAATTATATTAATTGGAAGTTGCCTGTTAGAATTCTTCACCTTTACAGCCCCTTTCAACTAATACAAATGACTGGAGCTCACCTTTACAGCCCCTTTCAACAAATAAATTTTAAAAATAAAATATATGTAATCAATGGCAGGACCTAATCATCAACAACCCACAAGAAAGACGAAAAGAAAATGCAATGAACTTGATAAAGGTTAGTACTTCAATTTTATTCATTCTCTACAATGAAATTTATACAATAGTAGTTCATTTGCTTTTCCTCTTCCTTCTTCTTTTTAGAAAACATTCAAAATTTGCTGCATTTTCATTTACAAATTAGCTAACAATTAGCCAACTCAGACAAGGGGTTAGACGCTGTCAGATTAATGAGAGGGTGATACACAGGTGGAGAAGACCTGAAATCAGAGACAAAACAATGTCGTTTGAAATTGAATTGCTAATCATTGATGCCGAGGTAATATGCTCTAAAATTAACCTTCTGCATTTTATTATTTTTGTTGTGTATATAACTAATCTCAAGTTTTTTTTAGGGTATTAATACGTTGTTTAGGATTTACTGACAATAAATGTCTCTAAACATGTTTAAAACATAATACATACTGATGTTCAAAAGCCATATTTTCATTGTGGTGATAATCAGCTTATAATGATTTATCTAATCATATGATTCACGTAAAAAATGGCAAGTTTAAAGATACTCATTGAAACAGATTTTCTTTCAATAATTTAGGAACTAAATCAGATCATTGTTATTCAATTATGAGCATATAATGATTCATCTAATCATATGATTCACCTCAAAAATGGTAAGTTTCAAAATACTCATTGAATCAGATATGGGAACAATAATTTAGGAACTAAGTCAGATCTTGTTATAAGTTTAAAAATTTAGACAACTTTTAGAATTTAAATAATTTATTAATAACTTTACAGACGTAGGTGATAAATTAAAAAAAAAGGGTACAAAATATACCAGCCACTAAATTGTTATTATGGATTGTCAAAACTTCTTCCAACAGCTCTCCTAACATTTTCTGAATTAAAAACTGCCCCTTAATATAGAAGTAAAACATTCAGTATTGCACATACGGAGTATATTATAATTTATATAGATCTCACAGAGAAGTTGAATCATATTTACCTTCAAATCCATTCATTGTAGTTCTTATATCATGAGAAACAGTAGCAAGAAACTGCAAGATATAAATTATAACTATAATTAAAACAATACGACAACAATTTTCGTGTCAAGGGAGTCACAATGACGGCTTGGACTCTGATGGTTCTAAACAGAAGGTATGAACAATTGAACACTACCCTCAAAGGATTACCACAAAAGCTAACTTAGTTCTGCTAATTTTTGGGGAAGGCAAAAAAAAAGGATCTAAAAAATAGGAGGAAGAGTCGCCTACCTGTCACTTGGCAATACCAGCAGCCTCGGCTCGCTTCTTAAGCTGCATCATCTCCTGATAGTCATCTGACACTATGGCATTTTTGAATTAAAAACTGCCCCTTAAGATTGTTAATCATAATAAAAAAAACGGCTGTCATAGTAAAGTTGAACTAAATAATATAAAACAAAGTTGAAGTATAATCTAATATGATAAAACAATTGCTCAAATATAAAATAACAGAGGACTAGAATCTATGGTCAGAAGTAAAAATGAAGTGATAAAGAAATGCATTTACAGAAAAGGAAAACACATGGACCAATAGACATTTGACACTGGATATCATCAATAGAGAAACGTTTAAGCGGATGGACGTCCGAGTCACAGAAAACACATGGACTAATTGACGTCATCAGGGACAAAAGTCCAAACATCTTAAAGACAAGGTCAGGTGAACAAACTTTCGACAATTAGTTTGAGAGAAAGAGAAAATATTGACCACGTTTGAGAGAAAGAGAAAATATAATCGTGAAGTGAATCGGACACATCAGAAATAGTTTTAATCAACTGATAGACAGTAGATAAAGATGAAGAGGGTATACTTACAAGCAAGTTCATCATAAGCATCTTTGCCGACAAGATAGATATGAATATCTCCCAGTACCTGTATACAATGTAAACTGATCTGTACAGAAAGCACAATATTAGTACTATGCTGTTTCGGTTTGAAGAAGTTTTACATTAACTTTGAGGCTAATGCAACCATGAAGTTCCAAGTACTATGCTGCCTCAATTTTGTCACTAAGACTGACATTAAACAGCATAATCACAAGGTGAAGAACGAAATAAATAACTAAATGGTCGAAGCTATACATCATGAGCTGTGACTCATACATTAATTCAGGCCGACACCATGTCTTCTGGCTAGAGTTTATGCAATAGTCGCAAACTTCTCATAGCTTATATTTCTCAACAAGAAAAGAAAACCTAAAAAGTATAATGTCTCTTAGCATGATAGCTTAGCTATAGTGCTATACAATAGGGAACATCCGAGTCACGTGAAAACGGAAGTAGACTCACCATGAAAAGGCCGTGGTAACTGGTGACAAGAGATGTTGGCCCATCTATGTTAACTGGATGAACGCTGAACTACAAATTACCATAAAACGAAAGTTTAGTTTTCCTGAATAGTCTCAAATACAAATGAGAATAAATTTACGGAGTTGAGGAGAATATCAGTAGCAATCGAGCACCGTCATAGGAACCAAACATGGACATCCATTTTGCATTCTTAACACTTACCATTTAAAATTGACTTAAGAAACACAACTTTGAAATCTATCATTTTTAAAAATTTAACTTTAAGGGTTATTGTAAGTATAAAACAATGTAAATACCCTTTAATTTAACAATTTAATTTACCAAAATTAACTTGCGATTAATTACATAATTTATAAAATGTAAGTATAAATCAACAATTTAATTTATTAAAATTTAACGGCAGTTAAGTACAGAATATTATATATTGACAAATCAATCATGTAAAGACCCTTTAATTTAACAATGAAAATAAATTAAAAAAATTCCATCAAAGGGAGTTCTACAAAGTTAACAACAAACCCACCTTAATTGAGGAATATCCACCATTTTTACAGATCTGCTGATGCCATCCTCTTCTTCCATTTTTATGTACATCAATTATTAATCGAAGTTATTAACATATATATAATAAACACACCTTTAACTATAAATGGAATTTTAATTAAAATTAACAAATTTAAAAACGTGATTTGATGTCCTTTTTTTTTAAAACCCCTAAAATTCTAAGACAAATAAAAAAAAAATCATTAAATGTTTTGTTAAAATCAATGTACGTTCACCCAAAAATATTTCAGAAACTTATATATTGACTAATCCATGTTTAACGAAATTAATACCCCTTGAATTTAACAAATTAAAATATAATAATTAATTACATCAAATTTTTCTAAAAAAAAATAACATGAAACACACCTTTATTGAAGTCCATCAACCCATTTTTACAGATCTGACTACGAATCCCTCTACTTCCTTCTTTAACTACAACAAATATTGTTCCACTTTATTAACATGCATATAAAAAACACCTTAAATTACAGATTAATATAAAATTTACAATTATAAAAGAACGAAATAAGAAATATTAATTTACCCCAAAATTTATCTTTGCATGCGCGAAATCTTCAGTTTTCTAAGCTCTCCTCTAAAACACGTCTTTGATCTTCTTATTGGGAGTGTCGATCTACAGTTCTTAATTACGATTATCAATCATAATTTGTTGAATTTCAATAATATTAACAGTGATTATTGAGGTAATAGGGTAGATTTCGCTGATTTGTTACATATTATGGTTGAATTAAAGGTGAAGGAGAATAAGATCATGAAGGATTATGATAGGTGAAGGAGAAGAAGATCATGGCTGCGGATGATTTTTGTATGTAGGTTTGAATTATGGCTGAGATGATTTTTGTATCTAGGGTTGAATTATGGCAGAGATTGAAGCAGTTGTGTTTTGTTTATTGAAAACAAAACGTGGGTTGGGCCGTGTGATTTTCAACGGCCCATTTTGCTAAATTTTTTTTTTTACTTCTTAATGAATAACAGAATAAGCAATTTTTGTACAACACATTCATTATTTCGGTTTCTCCAAAAAATATGTTTCCGTCAATTTATTCGAAAATTTATTTTCTATATTTAAAATTATTAATTTAATTTTTATTTCTTAAATTTTGATACTTTTAAATATAAGATTACTACAATGACAACAATCTATTTCGTTTATACAAAGAAAACAATTTCAACTACAACGGTTTCAATTTCCGAACCAAAACCAGATTTTATTACTAAGATCTAACATTGACATGATAGGAAAAAAAACGTGATGATAAGATGAACGATCAAGCAAATAACTGACCTAGAAAAATAGCAAACTCTTTTGGCTCAATAATATATCCAGACAGCATATATATCAAGGTTTTGATGGTAGATGGTGGAGATAGAGAGCTCCATAACAGTTGAATAGTGGATGCTACCGCCGTCGATGCCATCACCGTTGATTCTACCGTCGATGGTGCGACATGCAAAAGGTGGGGTGGGATGAGGATGTGAGTGATGAAGAA
>JAIUZE010006003.1:0-38408 GCA_022085475.1 Heliosperma pusillum
AGGACTCTAAGGAAGGGGGTTGACTTTATTGATCTTTACTCTCTCTATATATATATAGGTTCTTGTGAGTCCACCCTTTTTTTTTAGTCCATGAGTCCTCATCCTAGCCATTGGATGAGGGAGATGGATGGATGAGATTGTAGAGACAAAAACACACTTAACACTAATCATTTACCTATGCACTAATTAATTAACTTTCTCTCTCTAGGCTTTAGTTAATCACTTTTGAGCACTTTTGAATTTCTGAGATTTGTGAGTGTAACTTCAGCTCATATTTGTGTGACTTCAAACTAAAATGTGATTTCGACTATATAAATTTGAATTTATGAAACTTCAAGACAAGTTTATGTGATTTTACATTTTTTTATGAGTGTAACTTCAGTCATTACGATTGTCACTTCAACCATTATTTATGTAACTTCAAACTAAAATGTGATTTCGACTACATAAATTTGAATTTATGAAACTTCAAGACAAGTTTATGTGATTTTAGCCTTTTTATGAGTGTAACTTCAGTCACTACGAGTGTAACTTCAACCATTATTTGTGTAACTTGAAGCTAAAATGTGATTTCGACTATATGAATTTGAATTTATGTAACTTTAAGACAATTTTATGTGATTTTAGCCTTTTCTGATTGTAACTTCAACCATTATTTGTGTAACTTCAAGCTAAAATGTAATTTCGACGGTACAAATTGGAATTTTTGTAACTTAAGACAATTTATATGATTTGAACCTTTTTATGAGTGTAACTCCAGTCTTTACAAGTGTAACTTCAAACCGTATTTGTGTAACTTTAATTTTAAGACATAAGTATGTAACTTTAAGACATGTTTAGGTAACTTTAGTCATTTGAAAATTTTAATTTAAGTTGATTTAAAAGGCATATTTTGGTAACTTTAGTCCTTACTAATATAACTTCAGTTCTTAATTGTACAACTTCAAGCATAACTTCAGTCTCTTAATAGTATAACTTCAGTATCTTAATAGTGTAACTTCAGTCCCTAAAAGTGTAACTTCAATCCTTAAAAGTGTAACTTCAATTTTTAATAATGAAATTTTAAGACATGTTATCTTTAGTCATTACTAGTGTAACTTCAGTCCAAAATAGTGTAACTTCAGTACAAAATAGTGTAATTTCAGTACAAAATAGTGTTAACTTCAGTCCAAATACACCATCAATCATACGAAAATCAAAACATAATAGTGTAACTTAAGCAAAATCATACTGTGTAACTTAAAACATATAAAAAATAAATTTGAAATCAAATCATACAAAAATCATACCATCTATTATACTAAAATCATACAAAATCTAAAATAAATAAATATAAACATAACAAATTTGGAAAAAAAAAACATAAAACATATAAAAAAATGTGTAACTTCAGCAAAAAAAACTGTGTAACTTTAATCATTATATGAGTAATTTCAGTTACTAAAAGTGTAACTTCAGTCATTATATGTGAAACTTCAGTGAAACTTCAGTGAAACAACACCACTAACCACAAAAAAAAATGGTGGTTTTTAGATCTGAAAAAGTAATTAACATAAAAAAACTTGAAAAATAATAAAGAGATCTAAAAAATAAAAACATAAAAACTTCAGTTTTTAATAATGTAACTTTATTATTTAAAAGTGTAACTTTAAGGCTTAATAGTGTCAATTCAAGGCTTAATAGTGTCACTTCAAGGCTTAATAGTGTCACTTCAAGCCTTATAAGTGTAACTTCAAGCCTTATAAGTGTAACTTCAAGGCTTAATAGTGTAACTTCAAGCCTTATAAGTGTCATTTCAAGCCTTATAAGTGTCACTTCAAGCCTTATAAGTGTTACTTCAAGCCTTCTAAGTATAATTTCAAGCCTTTTAAGTGTAACTTCAAGTCTTAAAAGTGTAACTTCAAGACTTAAAAGTGTAACTTCAGTCTTTCATTGTGTAACTTCAGTCTTTAATGGTGTAACTCAAAAAAATCAGATCTAAACATAAAAAACTATAAGAAATAACAAAATTAAAAAACAACCAAAAAAATAGTTTGACCCACCTTTTCAGATCTAAAAAAAACAAAGAAAAACAGAAAAATAAACAAAACAAATATTTAAACAAAACTGAAGAAGAAAAAGAAAAAGAAAAAGAAAAAAAAAGAGAAATGAGAAGGAAGGAGGCCGGAGGCGGCGGAAGGAGGAGGCCGGTGAAGGCGGGTGTCTGGTGGAGGCAGGGGACAGGAGAGGGGAGGCCGGCGTTGGGTGAGGCAGGGAAGGTGGTGGAACTGGTGTCGGCTGGTGTCGGTGGAAGGTGGAGGCACA
This sequence comes from Heliosperma pusillum, assembly GCA_022085475.1. NCBI lineage: Eukaryota > Viridiplantae > Streptophyta > Magnoliopsida > Caryophyllales > Caryophyllaceae > Heliosperma > Heliosperma pusillum. The sequence goes on from JAIUZE010006003.1 coordinate 2,305, forward strand.
AAGGAAGAGGAGGAGGGAGGGCGAAAGACGGCTACACCGGATGGTGTCGGTGGAAGGTGGAGACAGGGCGGAAGAGGGCGGAAGACGGAACATAGAGGAGCAAGTGGCTGGTGGCGGCGGCGGGGATAGTGGATGGCGGCGGAGGAGGTGGATGAGGGGTTTATTTTTTTTAGATCTAGGGTTTGTTTTTTGGTGGTTTGTTTGAATTTAGAGAGAAGTAGGAGGATTTTTTTAGAGAGAAGGAGGAGTGTTTTTTAGAGAGAAGGAGAAGTGTTTATTATGAATGAATTGTGTGATGGGTGGGTTAGGATAATGGATGTATTAGTGGTTTAATTAATATGGATGAGAGAGAAGTGGCTAAACACCTTCTTAATGACAAATTTTTTCTTTCAATCTTAGCCATCCATCTCCAAAATTCAATGGCTTACAAGAGGACTTATGGACTCACTCTTTTGAGATGGACTCTCTTGATTCTTTCTCTATATATATATATATATATATATATATGTGTGTGTGTGTGTATACGACTTAATTTTATTGATAAGTTGTATGTTGATCTCCATTTCTTATGTGCATTGGTCAAGACTAAGAACAAAACTACTACTTTGGTTCATGCTTGAGCTAGAAACACAAGAGTTGTATATTTCTACTACATTGCATTGGTTCTTGCTTTTTGTGTCTGTGATATGTACTATTAACAAAATTGTGTTCCTGAGCATTGCTATCAGGCTCTCGCTATGCCCTATTCCATTACTTAGCCTATGTGATATGATCTTATAGTCAATCACCAATCCTCTATATTACCAATGCAATTTTTGGTGTATTTTCTTTATTAATTCAGAATGTTGGCTCCCATTTTGAGATGGGAAATGCCAGTGTTCTTGGTCCTGTCTCGCTAAGTAGCCTGAATGAAGGAAAGCGAGACTTGACGAGGCATAAATGGTCCTATTAGGTTATTCTCCTTGCTGTAACCAGTATACACTAGCCTTTCACATTCCAAATACTACATTTGTTCCATTTATGTTAGTGAATATATAAAATGTATTTGCAATTGTACGTTTACCATTGATTGATATACCCCCGATAAAAAGTAAACGAATGATACGGGCGTAGAATGTTTATCAAAGCTGACATCTTCTTCTGACTACCAAATAGGATGTCATGGAGGGAGTAATGAAATTCTACGACTTTGTACAGATTGCTCTTAGAGGTGAATTAATTAATCTTGATTCACTTAGGATGTATTTGGATAGGAGAATTTGGAGGGAAAAGAAGGAGAGATCCTTAAAAGCCTTGGTATGTTTTTGTGAGAAGAGATGCTTAAAGTATTTTTCTCAAAGAGTGTGTTGAAGACATAAACATGCAGGCCATGGTCAAAGCCATCAGTATTAGTTGTTACGGAGTATTTACTAATGAAATCTGAGAAAAGCAAAATTGGCTATGGTTTAAGTAACCTTTTTTCACTGTAATTTTTCTTTTTTGGAAAAAAGCAATAATTTACATGAACTTATTTTACAAATTTAATAAATGAATTTATTTTTAAAAATTAAAAACAATCCCGTGAATTTTCACGGGTGTTACACTAGTTCTCACTAATGACAGAATATTCGTTTTCAATAAAGACGAGTTGGGTTGCCTCTCACAAATAGCCAAGTGTGTAAGCAAGTGGACAAGTACTACGGTAGGAATTCAACATTTTAATCCTTTTATTTAAGAAATGGGTTTATTAATTTACGGTCTACATTGTTACACGAAAAACAACGAACATGTATAAGATGATTGGCTAGTATCGAGTTTCAGACGTTTCAACACCACTATCTCACATGCCCTTATATAAGAATTGCAATTCATCATCTCATTTTCCGTAACATGATTCAATCATATAGCCCAAATATGTGCAAGGTTGGGTGATGAGTTTTTAAATTTTTATGTGATAATTTTGGTAAGTTATTATCGTTTTATCGGAGCTTGATTTAAGGCAGCCCTCTATAATTCTTCGCTAAAAAACACAATCACATATCACAGTAACGGAATTTCACCGCAACATAGTAGGCAAAGGGCCAGAGTCAATAAGACTTGTACAGTTGTACTTATAAGGTACGTTGTGGGTCGAAGCTTGTCCACACCAAGATCACCCTTGTAACTGTCATACTTCGTAATTACTTCTACACCAAAATTAACGACACGTTAAATAGACATCACGGGAAATAGGACGGTTGTTTCATCGCTGTAGGACCTTAGCCACAGCTCTACTGTAATTACTTCTTCCAAAAAATTGAATTCAATGTTTTAGTAGTCAACAAAATAGGGAGAAGATTTATGCAGTTTACCCCCCTCATTTAAGAAATTATAATGACAGTCTCTACTGCAGATACACTAGATGCTGGTGTGTTTCAAGATAACATTTATTAGTTCCAGTATTCGGAAAAGACTATTTCACCCGTTACTCAAGAGTTTCACCCACATATGGCGTTCGTGTACATCAGAGTTTCGTCTATTAGTAGCTCTAAACACAAATTCTGGGACCTATTTGATCTATATATCGATAGAAAACGTGTTGGGGACTTTCCCACCCATCAAAAACCGAGTATGAAGGCCCGTCACTCCCATATCTTGACACACTTGTCGTGGCTGGCAGAAGCGAACGTCCCAGTGGCGGTAGATGCAGTCAAGGACGTGACTAGTCCTTCATGCGCTATTACAGTCATTGTTTTGTTTTCCACCATATGCCAAAGTTCCAAATTCTGGCAATGTAACGAAGGATATTTAGCCATAATATATAAATAAAATACAGGCTGACAGCTACAAGAATGTAAATCTATTAGAAGTAGGCCTCACAAATGGATTATTTAGGTAGGTCGCGTAGGGTAATAAACACAGCACTCAAGTTGGGCTTGTTACCTGATCAATGATAGTTTGATCATTGTACGCTAAGTGTTTACGGGTCTTCCCGAGAGGTGGGCATGTGGCTATCAATGTTACTAGCTAAATAAAGTATAAAAACTCTATTATTCGGTTTGTGATTATGATGGAATAAAGCAAAAGGGGTTCACTAATCTCTTATTATTATGAGCTAGCAATCATTGATGCAATGCTCGATACAATTCTCAGTATGGGTTATCTAAAACCCACCTTTATATGTTGGCAATTGGCAAAACAAAGGTAAATCTGCTTACACCAGTCACACTACACCCCGCCGTTTGCAAAAATCATGAGACACTACGCTAATGTTATTGTCACTGTAGTCATTTTTGGGGGGTTGGGTAGTTTTGGCCTTTTGGGTCAAATTAGTTCGAGATTGAGCTTATTCCATGTTTCTCCGCTTGAATCCATTGAGTAAGGTCAAGACAACTTTGCCAAGTCTGTTTCGAGGATATAGAAACTCAGAGAAATTATGTGCAGAAAGAAACTTGCCTGGTAACAGCCGATGATAAGCAGAGAAGGGAAGACCGGGTGGAATACACAAGTGTTAAACTTATTGCCATTGCTATTTAGTTCATGCAGGCATTGCCATTTGCTACCCGATGAACCAACTCTCCACACTCTGACCATGTCCTCGCTCAAACATGCCAGACGTTCGCCAGAAGGATGCCAACAGATGGAATGCAATTTTTTTGCATGGCCCTAACACGTGAAATTATGCAATCAATTATTGTTCTTTTTCTATACTAAAACATACGCATCTAACATGGCATTTGTAAGTTAATCATGCCAAGCCAAAAGCTCACGTGATTCTCAGACAGAACGACGAATCATTGCAATAAAAGAAGATGAGAAAAATACACAGGCAAATGCATAAATACAGATCATCACCTGTAACTGCTCAATGCATCTGAAGCTCTCTATATCAATTATTTTAACATGTGAATCTGAAGCAGCCGCAAGATATTTCGCAAAAACAGGCTGAAATCTGACCATTACTGTAGCTCCCTGGAGAAAAACAACACATAAGGAAGAAGAAATGGGAGTAAACTCTCTTTTACCAATAACATTTTGTTTTTTTAATGTTAAGGGAGCCACAAAGGCAGGTTTGATGCTAACGAGTTATAACACACGTCATGAGTATCACCGCTCAATAACTTTACGGGGTGACATCTGCATCAAACAAGAAGATGAGAAATCAAATTCAGAGCATTGTTCTATTCCAATACCTCTAAAACCTTAGGACAGCTGCCCTTTTTAATACTCCAGATCCGTATCTCGCCATTTGAATCATTAGAGCAGATAAGATCCTCTTCGATTGGATGGAAATCTAATGACATGACAGATGTGGAGTGGCCTGTGAAATTTCGAAGGGAATAGCCCTGCTGTAAAGAGATTTTACATTATCTAGTTAGGAAACATACAAGCTTCAAGGCATCAATAGAAATAAAAAACAAAAAAGAGTATAATTTCCCATCTTTGATATAGAGAGCTGATACAAGAAAGCCTTATATAAGAAAACAAATGAGAATAAAACCAAGAAACTGCCAACGAAGTGACTAGCCACATTTAAAGATTAAGCAAAGGTCTTTCAGTAACACACTTAGGCTTAAGCCTGGCTCATTTCGGTTGAATATTGTCGAGTCATTCAGGTAAGGGATTGGGTAGTAGACTTGCACAGAAACATCTATATATACCATCTAACACTACGATGGAAGCAAAACCAACACGGATTCAGTTTCACAAAAAACGGAACGAAGAAAGTAATAAATATACTAACATTATCAGAATCCCAAACGCGAACAGTTTTGTCGAACGATGACGTCGCCAATCGTGACATGCTTGGACTAAATCGAACATCTGTTATCATATGAGTATGTTCCTCGAGAATAGATTTATGCTTTTGACTATCAGTGAGCCACAGCACAGCCTGCGCAATGTTTCAATCATCAGCTTGTAAATCCGGCACAAGTAGGCGATTAGCAACAGGTGACTAGATCTAACAATCACTAACCTTCTTATCATGGCCACCGGTGGCCAGCAGTTTTCCGTCAGCAGAGAAATGACAACAGTTGACTTTACTAGTGCTGGCCTGAATACTTGCTTTCTGCTTGACTGTAAAACCTGTGACTGAAAAAGATAAGGTATGTTCATTAAATGACTAGATGCATCCTCGAATTGTTATCCCTCCATCCAGTCATCCATTTGAAATCACTACAGTTACTTTCGGCCCCAAGTTTTTGGAGAAGAAAAATACTTTGTTGGGTTGTAATGGTAGCCACAAGAGGGCAGTTTTGATGCCATAGTTATTTGAGAGGGAAAAAAATTCAGTGTGCTACAGAATACTGGGACCCACTCTCACATGGGCGAGTTTTGTGGGTTAGTTGTTACCCGAAGTAGGAATAATCTAAAAAAAAGCAAGTGCAGTGGATTCCAATTAATGGAAGAAGTATATACTTTGATAAAAAGTTTTCTACCTTTGCTTTCTTCCATATTCCGACTAATAGCATCCCTTGCATCCCCCTCTTCGTGAGACAAGAATGATGCAACATTATCATCCAAAGTTGCATCATCGTCAAATCGGTTCACATCAGCCTGCACATCCAATACATTAATAAATAACAAGATCAAAACCTACATATGACACTTCTAGAAGTTTTTTATAACATTATTCAATTGATTCGAGTAGTCGAACTTTCACAAGAACCACCATCGGCCTCGTTCAACCATGTAATAATAACATTACCCCGGTGCCTTAAGGGATTCCACAATGAGGGTAAAGGGGGTCATATGTACGTAACCTCACACCTGGGTTTAGTTTCCTAATTGATCCATAATCAAAATTTCTGTGATAATTGCTAGTTGTAAAAAGAAGCGTAGCTAACTTAGTGTTTCACTTTGCTTTAATCCATCCTAACCCAAAGCCTAGAAAACTAGAAGTCTTTGGCTCCAATGGAATTGGAAACATGCTTACAACCTTAGGATGTGATAAATGCTTACTAGTTGATTCGGAGCTGATGTAAGCGTGCCTACACTATCAGAGCCAAACATAAGTGGCGGCCTCGAAGAACCACCACTATGTGGTAAATTTGACATGGACATAACATCACCCGGTGTGTGCGTTGATGGCGTTGAAGGTGCTGAACTGGGTGAAGGGCCTGTCGTATTTGCCGTGCCCGAGCTATTAGCAGGGCCCGAGGATGACATTGGTTGCTTCCTCTTCCTCCCCATCTGACCTTTTGAAGCCTAGAAACCCAATTGACAAAAATAAATTATATGGAAATCAAGCAGGGAAGAATATAAACTTGAACCCAACAACCACGCTATCCCTGCTAAACTTTAGCAAATATCACAAGAAACTCGCAGAGATTATTAATGTATTTCTTCTAAATTCAAACAATAACAACCACCTGTTTCAGTCATTCCAAGCTACAGAGTACTAATATGTAAATATCAATGCACTTTCCTTCCACACAAATATACAATAGCTCCACTCTTAATAGTTCACCTATCCACATCCTCAAAAAATTTTATTGCTAAAGCAGATAAGTCATGAAGATATTACAATAAAGTATAGTATTTCTTAGCCAATAACATGAAGCACGTGATATACGAACTAATGAACGGAAAACTAAGTTGGGTACCACAAACTGACGGACCTGATCATTTCCACGAAATGAATTAGGAGTACTAGCCTCCATAGCCATGCTCCCAACCCCTGTTTTATCAGTCTGATTGATCTGATTAGAAGCCAGTGGTGATGGGCTTGACAACGCGTTTTGAGATATTTGTGATTGTTGTTGGTTGTTTGCTAGTTGTTGCTGCTACAAACACAAAAGTCAGTTTGTCATGCGTGGAAGACAATGCTGCAATGAAGATAAAAACAACTATGCACCTTCAAAAGCATTTCAGGGTCCCCATTAGGCAAAACTGGACAACCAACTTGCACAGGAGAACCAACACTAGAAACGTCGCCAAGATTACTTAGTTGCCCATCTTTCCCAATACTTACATTTTGGTTATTACTAAACATCATTTTCAGCCTCCTAGCCTCGAGATCCGTGGAAGGAGATGCTATGTTATGTTGTCCATGAAACAACATTTGTTGTTGCATTGGATGCAAAGTCTGGGGTGACTGAATCATAGACTTCTGCTGCGAAATAAGCCCAGGTCGAAGTTGATCAAATCCCTACAAAAACATAAGGAATCAAACAAATGCAGCGTACAACAAGGAAGGATAAGCTTCATACATAAGCAGGTCGAAGCTCGTCACAGAGATACACGCTATCACTCCCTTTATCCAAAACCATAATTTACGTATTCCACTATGATCCATCATAGGCTGACAACCATAAGTGTCTTTTAAGCATGTTTTGTACGGTGGAGAATGAATGTGGAACTCCCTAACCCACTTGTACGGTGAGAGATGCTTAATAATATTTACAAAAATGATGAAAAAAGGGTAACATAAGCCAGGCACTGTGAATCTCATTCCCAATGCAAAAACAAAGTTCTGCAAGGGAAACACTGGGGAAGGGGAGGAGATCGTAGAGAAGAAAGGCCAACTAATACATGCAAGAGTGAGTCTATACATTAGACAATAATGATCAAATAATTTTCTAACTTAAATAATAAAGAGTACAAGTAAAACAAATAGATTAAAAAAGAAAGAATGCATTAATTTTTACCACAGCCTAAATCCAGTAACCAGACAATTCTAACCCCTCCCATTTCACAGTAATGATCATAGCAAAACTTAAAAACGATTCAAAACTAACACAAATGAGTCGACATGACTTCTCAGACTTAAATTACAACTTACAACAGTTACAAGGTGACAAGGTCATCATACAAGATTTAGCACTAAAATCAGTAAATTTGATACGTACCCAAAAAAGAAGAAAAAAGATATAGAAGTAACCACATGTAAAATGACTAATAAATGAGCATAATACACCTTTACAACTTATGGAATACAGTCTTAGAAGTTACAGACACACAAACAGGACAGCTGAAGGTCAAGTAAACCCAAGTATATGAAAGGTAACTTACAGTCAATGGCCATCCTTTTAGTGTCAGGCTGTTTCCACCTTGATTTGACCCTGAATGCAAGCATAGATAAGATAGTGCATCACTGCATCCCAAAAAACCAATAAAGCACACTAATTCATAAAATACAAGTACCTAAAATCCCAATGCTAATATAGAATACAAGATTAAGGGGGAAAAATGAGCACTTTGATGCCACTAAGTTCACTTCACAAATATGTTATACAGGAAACCTCACCCCTTGTGGCAGTAGCAGCATTTACGAAATTAATTACATACAGAAGATCATATTAGTCTTGCCCTTAATAACCAGTAAATGACTTCATAACTCTGAAGTTATACCGCAAATACTACACTGTTGAAGCACAAACACCGAGACCCGACACTCTAAAAGTATTAAGGCTTGTTATGTGTACCTGGAACTCCCATCAAAGACGCTTCTGGACCAAGTTGACCACCAGCTCTTGCATTCATCATTGGGTTCACTTCAGATTTCATATCCTGCTATATCATCAAGAAGTGTGATTCGCACATAAACCACCAAACAAATACATGAAGAACAAAAAGTTCCAAGTAGCACAACCCACTGGCTCTTCAACCACCGACCAATTAGTGCAATAGGGCAGCAAAAAAAAAACTTTAAAGGGAATGGACTTCAAACCCCCTCAGTTTATCTTATTACCATTAAACATTTGATCCATCAACACCTTGAGCTCCACAAATCCCACCAATTCCACCATTGGCATACACTAACTGTTGTTCATTTTTACAAGGGTGGAAATACTACTCCATACATTATAGATAATGAAGGGGTGTAGACTCGAAGAAAAGCAAAGAGAAAGAATACACATACTTGTGCAGAAATTGGAAGTTGTGGACACTGATTCTGAAATTGCTGAAGATTTCCTGAAATGCCTCCTCCAAGAGTTCCATGCAAAGTTTGTCTTCCAGTAGAAAGCCACCATCAGATAAAGAATGTGACTAAGAAAAAACAATGAGATCAATCTAACCAAAAAAAACACTCACCCTGGATGATGGCCACCAACTCCAGCTGATTTCAACATTGATGCTTGGTTTTGATCCAAACGTGGACCCCCGTTGTCCATAAACTTTTGCTAAAACAAGAAGATAGGAAAAGATGTCAGCATAAATTCTCTATACACAAGACGATGAAAAAAAAACACATAAATCAGTTAACGTGTTTTCATTTACAGTGGGGCCAACGACTACCTATTCTCTGGTTTTGTTTTAGAATCAAATGAAACAAATTGACCAATAGAGCGGCTGCACTGCTCATCAATGCAATTCTTGACACAAATTTTATCCTGGGTCATCAAGGAAACAACCTTGTTGTGTTAACAACACAAGGGTGAGTGTGGTTGTCACTTCAAAAGTTTACTTCCGCGGTGTGCTGAGTGTCCGACAAATCCCTCGACACAGTGACAATGTAGGGCAAAAATGAGGAACTATGTCTTAAAATAATTGTGCGCAGAGACACTACACTGTGTCGCGTACGACACTTGTAACCGAGTCAAAGTAACATAGTCGGTGTTGGTGTACGAAAGGTCTTCAGAAAATATAAATACCTTAATGTCATCAGAAGGATCTCTCTGGGGCGGAAGCTTTAACTTATCTTCAAATATCTTTGTGGCCACAGCATTCATAGATCCACCAGGATTCTGTCTCATAAGAAGATCAGAATTTGCAACTCCATTGGAATTACCATTTAGAAGCTGGGCATTGTCTCTACGGGGCTGCTGTTGTTGTGGATGCTGTGGATTCTGTCTCATCATCATTTGCGCCTGTTGTTGTTGAAGTTGCTGGGATTTTTGTTGCTGTAAGTATTGCTGCTCCCTTGCTTTTGATACTTGAGTCTGCCATCAGAATCGTGACAGTAGATAGATTAATAGAGAAATCAATAAGAACATATAATCCATAACCGTTAACTTTTTAAACACTCCCAAAGTTCCATTTATATTGTCCTCATTTGACCTATATTTATGTAATGGAAAAAAACTTTTTTAGGCGGGTAAAATAACTTTCTATTTAACATCAGTATAATGACTTTCTAAGAATAGAGCAAGAACAATCTATTTGGCACAACCCCAAAATAAAACAAGGGTAAAATCCTTAGTATCACACTAAACTCTAGATATACCAATGAACTGAAGTAATGTGGTAATAAGTATCACAATGTAAAGCGATGCCTGTGGTGAACGAAATAATGAAAATCCCACCTCAAGGTAAGAGGCCGCTGCATCTGAGTGTTTATCATTAGTCCTTGCAATGAAAATGTCCCAAAACACCGACCACCACTCGAAAAGGAATCCTCCTGGAGCATCAATTGCTGCAAAACCAATGAAAGGAACCATCACCTAAAAAATCTAACAAAGTTACGATGACACTGGCTTTACTGTCTATATTCAGTATTAACGAGTTCCGTTTGCCAGGGCCACACTTACCAACAGGATCAGTAGATACTTTTCCTTCTTGCTGAAAAGCATTAGCAGAAGCATGTAATTTCCTCTTCACAAAATAATCATGTATATAAACATCCAACCTGTTTTGCACAACAATATTTTATCAATTCTCACACAATTTAACAGTACCAAAAAAAACAAATCAATCTCATAAGGAATCAACCCTAAAATTTAACAAAAGATCCCTTAAAATTAGCAACTAAAAATAGTAATTAAGCATAAATTAACACAAAACAACTGATCAAGTATAAAAAAACCCAATTAATTACCCTCTTAAATTTCTATACAATTGCACATAAGTAGAAATCTAGGGTCATTTAGAAACCGCTTCTTTCTGTCGCTAGTACAAGGATAAGGCTGCGTACATCCAACCCCCTTACCCCCGCAATTTGCAGAAGCAATTGAGACACTAGCATAATCTTGTTGCAGAACAATCCCAAAATTCAACTAAAGATCCCTTAAAATTAGCAACTAAAAATAGTAATTAAGCATAAATTAACACAAAACAACTGCTCAAATATAAAAAAAAACCCAATTAATTACCCCCTTAAAATTTCTATACAATTGCACATTAGTAGAAATCTAGGGTCATTCAAAACCCGCCTTTTTTCTGTCGCTAACACAAGGTTAAGACTGCGTACATCCGACCCCGTACCCCCACAATTTGCAGAAGAAATTGAGGCACAAAAATAAAAAGAAGTAGTACGAAAAATCCCACCAACCCAGATTACAAAACCACTAAAACTACAAAACCCACCAACCAAATGAATCAAAAAACTTGAAATTGGACCAACCCAACAAAACCTAATTCCAGATTAATCAGTAAAATCATTGAATTGCAGAATGAACCTAGAAAACTTACATCTTATCAGCTTCCCAATTGGTTTGTGACATGATAGTAAAATAAAGTTAAAAACTATAATTATTATGGAAGTAATAAACTTATAAGATTCTTATTGAAGAAATAGTATTGGTGATTATGGTGAATTAGGGAGGAAATTGGTTTGACAAAAGTCTATTTTATCAGCTACTGTAGAATAATTTCTGGGTTCATCGCACAGAAGGTTCTTATTATTATATGTTTAATTAATTGATTTTATTAAGAAGATTATTGCTAAGTATGGACTAAACTGACTTTGTTTAGTCCATGTTGCGACTAGCCGACTAGCCGACTACCCACGGTTTCATCTACTTTTTATCTATTTTTTTCGCTATTTTGGTTAATTGAAGTCTGGTCGCTTTGAGTTGGGATAATAATTACAGAGTACAATTGAACTAGTTCGAATACAGAAATATGGGAAGCGATGGTGGTGAATAGAATGTCCCGGTGAAACGAGAATGAAGGGATAGCCGAGTAGGTGGTAATTATTACCTATTATGGTTTGCTTACGTTATACGTAATTATTAACGATGTAATAAAGAGTAGAATTATTACCTATTTTAGTGGTAATTATTAACGATGTAATTATTACCTATTTTAGTAGTAATTATTAACGATGTAATTATTGCCTATTTTAGTTTACTTCTTACTCTTAATAGCTAAGCATTTACCCTTCTAAAGCCCCGTACCAAGCTAACTTATCATCTTATATATGGATGAGATCAATGCTTAGTCACAGACGATATCTTCAATGCACCATTATATATATTACTAGGTTCATTTGATAGCTAATATAAATAAGTTAGTTTTAGTGATTAGTAAACATTATAAGTATTAACTATTGGTATTATCTTAAAATGATAGAACAAAAATTAATAATGAAGTAGGTCATTTCGGATCAAAATAAGTAGTTTTACTCAAGTGGATAATGACCATAGATTTACAATTATCCACTGGTAAGTCGAGTCCAGACAAATATAATTTAATCGTAACTTCGTCCTTTCTAATAATACGAGGTTTTAAAGATTATCTTGACAATTGTTTTTACTATAAGGGATATTACACCCGGAAAGACTACGATAAAGAGAGGGATTGTCAACTGGTTCACCACGCTCACCGGATAATTTTTCTTTTGTGTCTATAAGAGTTGCACATGGATTGCAATTGCGCATTTGGGCACGTTCCAAAATTTATGTAATATATTTTGATGTGACAAGAATAATCCAGTGGGTGCAGTAATGACTGAGATCCCGAGAAAGTAGTGAAGGGGTCCCAAATCAGACATGAAAAACTATGTACTCAAATCCCGGATGATAGCACGGAGGAAGTTCGGTGAGGAGGCGGTAAGGATGATGCATCGACATAAAGGAGCAAGTAGGCCATATGTGTGGAGGTGTGACAAATGATTAAGGAGCTATCACACTTGCTGGAAATAAAGCAAAAATGAGAGATATATGATGCAATTCATTAGTGCCAAGCGCGGGGTGCTTGTTTTAATCCATACAAGGCACAATTTAATTTACACTCATAATCTGAATGTGGATGGTCTTGGAATCCTGAAGGATGCTCACAAATAGCGGTTTCAGTCAAGTGGCCATGTAAAAAGGCGTTTTTGACGTCAAGTTGTCGCATGGACCATGAGTTTGAAACGGCCAGGCTCAAGACAGACCGCATAGTATCAGGTTTGTCGATTGGACTGAAAGTTTCAGCGTAGTCAACTCCCTCTTCTTGGGGGAACCCACACAATACCCAACGCGCGAGCTTTGTATCGTTCCAATGAACCATCAGATTTGAGGTTCTACTTGTATATCCACTTGTCACTCACAACATAAGCATTATGGGGGTGGGGTACTAAATCTCAAGTCTTATTCTTAACCAACACATTAACTTCGTCAAACATAACGGTGTGCTAATTTGGGTCTTTGAGAGTTGTACGGTAGGTTTTGGGATATGAGATAGGGTAGTTGTAACACTTTGGCCCAAACCTGGGTCGTGAGCGGTCACTCACGGTAGCTACTCAGGCTGTGTACATGACTCACAAACCACGGGTCCTTTCCAACGCATTTTATCCCCACTCATGCGCATCCTGGTAAATTACCAGGGGTCACCCATCATAAGACTACTCTCAGTCAAGCACGCTTAACTGTGAAATTCTTTTACATGGATAACTAGAAAAGAAAGTGCACTTTGTTAATATGAGTAGTATTTATCCCTTTAGACACTAGTCATTTAGGCGTATCAATAAATCTCTTCGGAGGCACTACACGTAACGACAAGGTGGCAAAAATATTTGGGTTTGAAAAAAACATTGACAATAGTCAAGTTGTATTTAGGGTTTGATTTGTGATAACACCAAAATGTGTCGTGTTTAGTAGTATTTATTAGGTCCGTTTAATATACTATTTACGGGTCGTTAGCATCGTTTTATGCTAACCTTAGTCCTTGTAATAATGTTGTTATTTAGTATTTTTAAGTCAATTTTAGAGTCAAGCCTGGAAGTTAACAAATCTCAAAGTCAAACCCGAGACCCGAGACCAAACCCGACAATTGGAGTGGGCTAGGAGCAAATTGTCAATGCAAGAAAAGCAAGTCCAAAGAGTCAATGGAAGTCAAGGCGAGAATAGCATTCAAAGGGGTCAACGAAAGTCAAGGCGAGCAACCAAGAGTAAAAACTGGCAGCATGAAACGCTGCCAGTGCGCCTGAACGCTGTCGGCGTCCCACAACGCTGCCAGCATCCTAGCCTGAGACAGGTGTTCCTTCATTCTCCGTCTTGTCATTTTGAGGCCCATTTCTCGAAGGCCTTAGCTTTCCGGACCAAGGGTATATAAGAGCCAGATTTTAGAGAGAGAGAAGACATTCCCTACATTCCATTCATTTCATAATTTCCATAACATTCCACATTAGAATTCTCTCATTTTGGTTCTTCATTTTGGCTTGTAATTTGGTTGAACTTCATTATTTTGGGTTGTAATTCTTGAATTATGGGTAGCTAATCTTCCATTTCTTAGTGTAATTGGAACAAGTTTTCATCTTTTAGCATTGTAAGACTCTTGAACCTCTTCTTCTTTAGTTAATATCATTTTCTCATGTTCATTTTCCATTGTTGAATGAATTATTGTTGAAACTAACCATCTTAGCAATTGTTTGTTTAACTTGTGCTTTGTCTAGATAAATTTGGTTAATTTGTCTTGATATTGTTGAAGCAACCTTGAAAGATTGCAACTTTGGTTTAAAGTTGGAATCTTTTGAGTGGAAGTTGGTATATTGTGTGATTAGAACATGGTTTAATGTTTTATTACATGATTCTGGCTTGTTTCTTTTGTTTTGTTCTTAAAGTTTGCATCTTTGATTTGGGCTCATGTTTTAATGGGTGTAAATTGGGTTGTAAAGGGTCAATCTTGGTTGGTTTAATCCTTGTTGGCTAATTTCTTAGAAACTTGTATTAGATAACTAGAGAAGAGAGAAAATGAAGAGTCTTTACTTTGCTAATTGTTGGGAACTTGGGAAAATTACACTAAGTTGTTTCTCCATATTTGAATATTTGAATCTTTAGTATTTGTTGGTTATTTTAGACTTGTTAATGAATTTCTACAATCAAACTTTCTCCATATGTGTTATCCTACATGTTTTGTCATTGTTAATATCATAGTTTGTAATTTATTTAAGTTTGTGTCTTAATTAGTGTCTTAATTAGTGTCTTAATTAGTGATTAGAGTAATTAATTAGTAATTAGTTTTGACTAATTGGTTTTTAGCAAGAGTCTAGATTGGTTAATTTAGTTAGTACCGCCTTCTCTTGGGTTCGACCCTATTCTTACCATTTACTACCTTTTAAGATAGTTTGTGTTTGTTTAGGAGATATAAATTGTTATTTGATCGTAGCTAATTAACGGATTTAACTACACGTGAAATTAGGCTCGTCAATTTGTACGTTCCAACACTAGCACGGGCTACAATGATGCGAGATTGATTTTGTGAAGTGGTGGGGTGGGGATGTGAGTGTAATACTCCGCATTCTAGTGCCTTGGCACTCGGCCGAGTAAGGTTGGTAGTCGATCAAGTGCAGTCTACTCGGTCGAGTGTCTTGTGCACTCGACCAAGTGCACCGGGCTGACGGGTTTTTCGAACGGTTTTGGATTAAGATAACTAGGGTTATAAATATGTTTTGTCAGTTTGTTAAAACATTTTATTAACCCTAAAACTCTTCATAATCACTCTTAATCCTCTTAATCCATTGCCAAGCTTGGAGATTGTCTCGTTGTTAGTTCACCTTCGTTTGTGCATCGATTTATCGTAAGTCTCTAAATTATAATCAGATTGTTGTGTCTTTTGGGTAGAATTGTTAGAACCCTAATCTGAGTTAGGATTGGGGAATTGGGTTGTTGTAATTGATTGTTGATCCTAGATTATTTGTATGGTTTGGGGAAGTTTGATGCGTGCATTTTATATAGACCTTTTAGGCCATATTAGCACGCATTTCCATGCTTATTTAGTAGTGTTTTACTACAAATATCCCCCGAATAGTCTACTTTGGTTTGTTTTGTAATATTTGCAGATATGGACAAGAATGACGGAAAACTAGCTATTTTGTAGCTCCTCAAGCATGCATAAGTGAGTCGGAAAGGAATCTTGGTGTCTCGGAATGCGTAAAGTCGTGTTGGAGGAATGGAAGAACGAATTCCATTAGCAAAACACTCGTTCGAGGTGCAAAAGCCTTCGATCGACTACTCTATTAATTAGAAGAGCTCGATCGAGCATTGTTCTGCTCGATCGAGCTGCTGGCTTTGGATGTTTACTCGATCGAGCACTGTGGTTACTCGATCGAGTACTTTGGACAACGAATTCTACTCGATCGAGTGGTTACAAGCTGATGGGCTTCGCGAGATAGTGTGTTAAGCAATGGACGCCTTGTAATTTGTTATTTTATTTTTACTTAAGGGTGAAAAACGAGAACAATAGACAGACTCTTTACTCTAGACTTTAGACTAAAAAACAACTTCTTACTCTAGACTTTATCTTGAACTTTTATTTTGGATCTGAATTTGAAGACTTCTGCTGACTTTCTTCCTTTTTCTAATTCGGGTATTATTGTTCTTGAAATTCAATTAATTATTGCTCTATGTCTTTTTGTTCCTTATTTATTGTTGTTGTTGTTCTTCTTTCTATTATGCGTAGCTAATTCCTTTGCTAGGATTTAGGGGAACCGTGGCTTAGGTAAGATGAATTGATTAGTAGTCTTTAGATTAGGTTTGGATGCAATCATCGCATTTAATAGCTTTTAATTGTTTGAGTCGACGCATTCAATTGACTGACTTGATACCCCCTTGACCTAGATCGAGAGATTGGAAAAGGGCAGATCAGTGATGAACATTGGGATTATGCTAATGAGGGCGAGAGCTAAGTTAATATATCTTAGGGCGAATAGCGGACCGAAAAGACCTTTTCACTACCCACAAACCTATTTAGATTTTACTTTGATTTTTATCCTGACCCTAGATGCCATGGGGAACCGACAATCCTAGTTCTTCTTCTTTCTGTTATTTCGCTCTTTATTTCTCTTCCCCTCTTATTTTGTAGCGTTAGAAAATCAATTAAACAAACCCCCCAATTTTGTTACTTTGACAGACTTAGCAAGTTATAGGATTCCCTCTCCCTGTGGATTCGATACCCGACTGCCTCTGCTGCATTTTGTTGAGACCGTTAGGTTTTATCTTTGATAGGGTTGCGACATCCGTATCAAATTTTGGCGCCGTTGCCGGGGAGACGGTGTAACTTTGTAGCTTTCTTTAGTTTGTCTTTGGTCTCAAGGAATTTATTCCTTGAGGCTGTTCTCATATTTGAGTTAGTGTTTAGTATTTGCAGGTATAAATCCTAAAAGAGGACCATTTGAACCTGCTGCTGCTGTAATTTCTCTGCAGGATGCCTAAGATTACGAGTCATTCTGAGCCCAGTGCTGAGACTTTACCTAGGGGAACTACCCTCCCTCTTGCTGATGAGGGTACCTTCACAATACATTCGTCTTACTACAGTTTAGGGGAGCGGAATCTATTCGGGGGTATGGTAGATGAAGACCCAGCTAGGCATGTAGAGGTATTTACAGACTATTGTTCCGCCATTCCTGTAGTTGCTGGTGTGACGCAAGACAAGGTAAAGGAATTCCTTTTTCCTTTTTCCTTGACTGATGATGCTAAGGATTGGTGGAGAGATCGAGATAGGAAGGCTTCTGGGGTTAAAGATTGGAGTTCGTTAGCTCTAGCCTTCTATAGACGGTATTTTCCTCCTCAGCGAACCAATGCGCTGCGTAGCCAGATCACGAATTTTACTCAATATACTACTGAATATTTGAGTGTAGCATGGGCCAGGTTCAAGAAGCTAGTTCGCTCAGTTCCGCATCACGGGTTTGAGCAATGGTTTTTGTGCAACCAATTCTACAATGGGTTGTTTCATGAGCAAAGAATGGTTCTGGATGCTGCTGCACGAGGGAGATTTCAGGCTAATGTGGAGGATGATGAAGGATGGCAACTTATTGAAAATATGGCCATCCATTCTGCTAGCTACGGTAATCCTAGAGCGGAAAGAAGGAGGGGCACTGATGTTGAAGAAGTTCATGTGGTAGATACGGGGAATTTGGGTGAAATACACCAAGTTCAAGCTATTGAGATGGTTTGTGGTAGATGCGGTGATGAAGGACACGACCCTATTACTTGCTTAGATGATTCGGCAAGGGTTCTTGCTTATAGGAAATTCAAGCAAGGGGGTTCTTTTTCCGAGTTATATACCGAGTTAACTGCTGCAAAATCTCAACCACCCGTAGATGAAGGCAAGGTACTCATTACCCAAGCCGAATATGAAGATCTCAAGGCCACTATCAATGCGCAAAAGCTTGAGCAACAATCTAGTGCGGATACCCTCCGGAAACTGCTCGACAGATGCAATTCACTACTCCCAAACAATGACCCAGTCAATGCCATAAATCTGAGAAGTGGTCGTGCTTATGACGGTCCTGTACACGTCCCTGAAAGCACACGTACCAAGGTCGATGATGTCTCGGACGAATTAATTGAAGATGTGCAGAGAAGGGATCGATCAACTGAGAACAACGCTCGATCGAAGCATTTTGTTAAGGAAATTGCTCGATCGAGTAAACCCATCACTCGATCGAGTAGTCCTGCTGAAGAAAGACCTCGATTGAGTAGTATACCTCCTCGATCAAGTACGCTGGTATTAGAAGATCTTCGATCGAGTAGCCCTTCCACTCGATCGAAGGATGTTGAGGAAGGAATCACTCGATCGAGTGCACATAAGTCTCAATCGAGTGAATGTCAGACATCAGGCACGCAAATTGAGGTTGTGTGCGACGAAGTACCTTCCCCTGCTGCGAAGGTACCGAGTAAAGAGAAAATTGGGGACCCGTTTCCGATGGTAACAGTCTCATACCCAGGTCGTTTGCGTGATTCAAAGACGCAGAAATAGTTCAGCAAATTTGTAGACATGGTTAAAAACATTCAGGTTACTGTGCCTTTTGTCGAGCTAATCACTCAAGTACCACCTTACGCCAAATTTATGAAAGATATTGTTACGCGTAAGAAGGCACTTGAGAATTTTGCTACTGTCGCTTTTATGGAAGAGTCTAGTAGTTTAATTCTGAATAAGTCTCCCCCTAAACTAAAGGATCCGGGTAGTTTCTCTATTACTTGTGTTATAGGAGATGTCGTGATAGATAAGGCACTATGTGATCTTGGAGCTAGTGTTAGTGTCATGCCTTATTCTATCTGTCGTAAGCTTAACATGGGTTGTCTGAAAACGACCAATATCACCCTACAGATGGCTGATAGATCTGTTAGGAGGCCCTTAGGTGTCCTAGAAGACGTGCCCGTTAAGGTGGGCAAGTTTTTTTATTCCTGTTGACTTCATAGTCTTTGACATTGCTGAGGATACCCGTACCCAAATTATTTTGGGTCGGCCGTTTTTGTGCACTGCTGGGGCCATTATAGATGTTAAACTCGGGCGTTTAACTCTAGCCGTAGGGGATAATACAGTTTCGTTCAGTTTACCTGACACTTTATCTAGACCAATGATAGAGGATACCTGCTTTTCTGTTGATATCATTGATGAGTTCACTTACGAGTTCTGGCCGGATTCCTTGATAAAGGATCCGTTGGAACCTTTGATATTGTTAGATGAGTGTGCAGATTATTTTGATAACGATGACGATGTGCTGAAATTGCTTAGAGCTACTGCCAATGAGGTAGAATTGACTGACGCGGAGGAAGAACAGCTGGGACACCTGGGTCATGCCTTGTGTTCCGTCGAGGTAAAAGTTCCCGAGCGTAAGCCCCTTCCAACTCACCTTAAATATGCTTTTCTTGATAATATTGAGCAATTTCCAGTTATTGTCAGTTCTAAACTGAATGAGGAACAGCTAACCGCTTTGTTGGTTGTACTCAAAAGGAACAGGAAAGCGATGGGTTATTCATTGGATGACATCAAGGGCATCAGCCCTGATGTCTGTATGCACAGGATTGAGCTGGAAGAAGGTCACAAACCTTGTAGACAGGGTCAGCGGAAGCTGAACCCGAAGATGGAGGAGGTTGTGATGACCGAGGTGATGAAACTACTCAATGCAGGTATTATTTATTCAGTTGGTCACTCCAAATAGGTAAGCCCAGTTCAGGTCGTACCCAAGAAAGGAGGTACTACAGTTGTAAAAAATGAAAAGAATGAATTGATACCTACTCGACTAGTAACTGGGTGGCGGATGTGTATAGACTATAGGCAGTTAAATGTCGCCACCAAGAAAGATCATTTCCCCCTTCCTTTCATTGATCAGATGATAGAAAGGTTAGCTTCTCATGAGTTTTTCTGTTATCTGGACGGGTACTCAGGGTTCTTTCAGATCCCTATTCATCCAGATGATCAGGAAAAGACTACTTTTACTTGTCCTAAGGGTGTTTTTGCTTATCGTAGAATGCCTTTTGGTTTGTGTAATGCCCCTGCCACCTTTCAGAGGTGCATGATGGGGATATTTTCTGAGTATATAGAGTCTATCATGGAAGTCTTTATGGATGACTTCAGCGTCTATGGGAATGATTTTGATAAATGTTTAGCTAACCTTGATAAAGTTTTGCAGCGTTGTATCGAGGTTAATCTGGTGCTAAACTGGGAGAAGTGCCATTTCATGGTCAATGAGGGAGTAGTCCTTGGGCACTTGGTTTCGAATAGGGTTATTGAGGTAGACAGAGCAAAGGTGCAAGTGATTCAGCAATTACCCCCTCCTATTAACGTTAAGGGGGTGAGGAGTTTCCTTGGTCACGCCGGTTTTTATCGCCGGTTCATCAAGGACTTCTCTAAAATTACTAAACCACTTACACAGTTGCTATTAAAAGATGCTCCTTTCGATTTTACTGATGATTGTCTGTCTGCTTTTAACACGTTGAAACAGGCTTTGATCTCTGCACCCATCATTCAGCCTCCTGATTGGACGCTGCCGTTTGAGATTATGTGCGATGCGAGCGATTACGCACTAGGAGCTGTGCTCGGCCAGCGGAAAGACAAAGCTTTGAATGCTATTTACTATGCGAGCCGAACTCTGGATGAGGCTCAAGTGAAATATGCTACCACTGAGAAGGAACTTTTAGCTGTAGTTTATGCGCTTGACAAATTTAGATCATATCTGTTGGGTTCTAAAGTTATTGTTTTCACAGATCATGCAGCGCTAAAACACCTTCTCAATAAGAAGGAAGCTAAACCCAGATTGCTGAGGTGGATACTCCTTCTCTAGGAATTTGATCTGGAAATCAGGGACAAGAAAGGCGCTGAGAATGTTGTAGCGGATCATCTTTCGCGTTTGACGCGACAAGAGGGGGAGGATTCTCTTCCCATTAATGATTCGTTTGCTGATGATACTTTGTGCACTGTCTATTCTATAAAATCTAAAGATGGTGTTGAACCTTGGTTTGCAGATTATGCCAATCACATTGTCAGCCAGAAGCTGCCACCTGATATGTCCTATCAGCAGCGGAAGAAATTTTTACATGATGTACGGGATTATTTCTGGGATGATCCATACTTGTTCAAGTCATGCGCAGACGGTCTCTTCAGACGGTGTGTTCCGCAGTGGGAGATCAAAACCATCCTAGAAGGTTGTCATTCTTCCCCTTGTGGAGGTCACCACGGCCCATCGCGCACCGTGGCTAAGGTATTACAGTCTGGTTTCTATTGGCCGACTCTCTTTGCTGACACTAAAGTTTTTGTGGCTAGCTGTGATGCTTGCCAGCGGACAAGAAACATATCAAAGAGACATGAGATGCCCCAAAACGACATTTTAGAGGTCGAGATTTTCGATGTCTGGGGCATTGATTATCAAGGACCATTTCCGTCGAGTCTTGGTAACAGGTATATTCTTGTAGCCGTAGATTATGTGTCTAAATGGGTAGAAGCGATTGCTACTCCCAACTGTGATGCCAAGACCGTGATTAAGCTGTTTAGTAAGACCATTTTCCCCCATTTTGGCGTCCCTAGGGTTGTCATTAGTGATAGGGGTATGCATTTTAGGGACCAGCAGCTAACGACCTTACTGTCTAAATATGGTGTAAAACATCGTAGGGGTTTGGGGTATCATCCTCAGACTAGTGGGCAGGTTGAAGTCTCTAATAGGGAACTAAAGGAGATTTTAAGTAAGGTCGTGTCTAAATCACGGAAGGATTGGAGTGCCAAACTAGAGGACACATTATGGGCCTACAGGACCGCATTTAAGACACCTATCGGTGCCTCACCGTATCGATTAGTGTATGGAAAGTCCTGTCATTTACCTGTTGAGCTAGAACATAAAGCCTGGTGGGCAGTCCGCCAACTAAATTATGATGCTAACTTGTGTGGTGAGAAACGGTTGTTGCAGCTAGATGCACTAGAAGAATTCCGTCTGAATGCCTATGATAGCTCGCGTATTTACAAAGAAAAGACCAAACGTTGGCACGACAAGAGAATCATACCTCGTGAGTTCCAAGTCGGGCATAAGGTGTTGCTATTCAATGCCCGACTGCGTTTATATCCTGGTAAGCTGAAATCCAGGTGGAGCGGTCCGTACACAGTAACTTCTGTTACTCGGTTTAAGGTAACCGGTTTAAGATTAATGGGCATCATGTGAAACATTACTATGGAGCTGACAGTGTCGTGGGTCGCGTCGAAGTACTCTTCTTCGACGGAGACAAGGAGCTCGACGATTGAAGCTCAAGGGTCGTGCGGGACCTTTTAAACCTGCGCTTATCGGGAGGCATCTGACCCGATCTATTGTTTTGTTGTACCGTTTTAATAACTTTTTGATAGTTTATTTCTGTTTTACTGTTCGAACAATTCCAATTGCGTACCTTCTTGCTTCTCGCAGTTTTGGGTGCCACTGGCTCTGAATTTTTTATTCGATCGAGTAGCAATTCCAGTCGATCGAACGTTCCAGCCCCTCGATCGAGCATTTTAGGTACTCGATCGAGTACTTCTGCGAAGAACCCTCTCGGGCGATCTGTTTTCCAGTCGATCGAGAAGGCTCCATCTCGTTTTCACTCGATCGAGTAGTGTTCTACTCGATCGATTCCCTGGAGCACCTCCTTTCGGTTCGGTTTGGGGAAGTCGGTTATACGCGCGTTCCTGTAAGTTTCCGACTCTCTCTAGTTTGCCATTCTTTTCCTTTAGTTTGTACAACGGGGACATTGTACGGTTTGGTTTGGGGAGGTTTTGCATCCATATCGTGTCTGCATTTCGTTTTTACTGCATTTTCGTATGCATTGTTAATCACTCATAAAATTCCAAAAATTTCAAAAATTCTCATGTTTATTTTTGCATTTTAGTCGAGTCGGAACAATTCCCTCTTACTCTTCATCTAGTCTCGGCTTAAGCCTTGCACAATTAATATCTCTTGCATAGTCATTTGCTGTTAATCGAGGCTGAACGAATAGACTTGACTTGACATGTTGGCAACCTACTTACATATTCTGAGGATTAGAGCTCTTAAACTGGTGACATCTATGACCAGTTTATATAGGATTGTGAGTAGTTACTCCCTCGTGTCATCGCATCGCATGTATATGAAATTTGATTCTTATTGCCTGCACGTACAGGTTCGTGGTTGGTATCACATGTTTGGAGAATGCTTGAAATTTCCCTTTTTGTCATTACCCATTCAACTCCACATTCAGCCAAAACTGCCAGTTGACCCACAATCTACATCCTAAATTTAGCCTACCTTGCGTCGAGCTAGTCTAGTATTTGGTTGTTGAGGTATTTGCTTCATTTGATCAGTTTGGTTTGCATTCTTGCCACGGAGTTGGTATCTGAAGAATTTGGGAATCGAAGTTGAAATTGTTCTCGCGGAAATGTTAGCTGAATATTTTAAAAAAAGAATAGAGAAAAAGAAAAAGAAAATGGTCTCTGTTCCCATGCTTTATTCATATCATATGGCGATTCATTAAGAGTTGAATAAGCTAACCAGTTTCGTTTCCACTTCATCCTTTTGGTTCTAGTGAGTTTTCGGCCGAATCATGGCCGTGTACTTCATTATGAGATAAGAAGACGGATTTTGTCATTTGATTAAGATCAGGTAGCTAGCTTGACGCCTTACCTCCTCTATTCTATTATTGTTTTGCCCCTTCTTACCCATAACCTCACTTATCCAAATGTTGCGAGTATTCGGCGTGTGATAGTCCTTGAATGGTGGTTGTGCGTGTGTACGATAACTGAATCTTTTATCATGTTAGTTAGCATTGCATGAACGCGACGGTCGTAGTTAGGTGAGCGGCTATTTTCTCCTTCTCTCTCTTGCACATAACATGCTTACCCTTTGCTTTGCCGAGAGAAGATTGACCCGTGAGAGTCCGACATTGATGGTCTGGCAAGGTCGACGGTTCAGTTCATTTGCATTTGATTTCATTGCTGAGTTTAACTGTCGCATTAAATTGGTTCAAGCAGGCGATTTACAGTGGTCCGGAGTCTTTTTGTTCCACTTATTTGTTGCATCCTTTTTGCTTGAGGGCAAGCAAATGTTTGGTTTGGGGAAGTTTGATGCATGCATTTTATATAGACCTTTTAGGCCATATTAGCACGCATTTCCATGCTTATTTAGTAGTGTTTTACTACAAATATCCCCCGAATAGTCTACTTTGGTTTGTTTTGTAATATTTGCAGATATGGACCAGAATGACGGAAAACTAGCTATTTTGTATCTCCTCAAGCATGTATAAGTGAGTCGGAAAGGAATCTTGGTGTCTCAGAATGCGTAAAGTCGTGTTGGAGGAATGGAAGAACGAATTCCATTAGCAAAACACTCGTTCGAGGTGCAAAAGCCTTCGATCGACTACTCTATTAATTAGAAGAGCTCGATCGAGCGTTGTTCTGCTCGATCGAGCTGCTGGCTTTGGATGTTTACTCGATCGAGCACTGTGGTTACTCGATCGAGTACTTTGGACAACGAATTCTACTCGATCGAGTGGTTACAAGCTGATGGGCTTCGCGAGATAGTGTGTTAAGCAATGGACGCCTTGTAATTTGTTATTTTATTTTTACTTAAGGGTGAAAAACGAGAACAATAGACAGACTCTTTACTCTAGACTTTAGACTAAAAAACAACTTCTTACGCTAGACTTTATCTTGAACTTTTATTTTGGATCTGAATTTGAAGACTTCTGCTGACTTTCTTCCTTTTTCTAATTCGGGTATTATTGTTCTTGAATTCAATTAATTATTGCTCTATGTCTTTTTGTTCCTTATTTATTGTTGTTGTTGTTCTTCTTTCTATTATGCGTAGCTAATTCCTTTGCTAGGATTTAGGGGAACCGTGGCTTAGGTAAGATGAATTGATTAGTAGTCTTTAGATTAGGTTTGGATGCAATCATCGCATTTAATAGCTTTTAATTGTTTGAGTCGACGCATTCAATTGACTGACTTGATACCCCCTTGACCTAGATCGAGAGATTGGAAAAGGGCAGATCAGTGATGAACATTGGGATTATGCTAATGAGGGCGAGAGCTAAGTTAATATATCTTAGGGCGAATAGCGGACCGAAAAGACCTTTTCACTACCCACAAACCTATTTAGATTTTACTTTGATTTTTATCCTGACCCTAGATGCCATGGGGAACCGACAATCCTAGTTCTTCTTCTTTCTGTTATTTCGCTCTTTATTTCTCTTCCCCTCTTATTTTGTAGCGTTAGAAAATCAATTAAACAAACCCCCCAATTTTGTTACTTTGACAGACTTAGCAAGTTATAGGATTCCCTCTCCCTGTGGATTCGATACCCGACTGCCTCTGCTGCATTTTGTTGAGACCGTTAGGTTTTATCTTTGATAGGGTTGCGACATCCGTATCAAATTTTGGCGCCGTTGCCGGGGAGACGGTGTAACTTTGTAGCTTTCTTTAGTTTGTCTTTGGTCTCAAGGAATTTATTCCTTGAGGCTGTTCTCATATTTGAGTTAGTGTTTAGTATTTGCAGGTATAAATCCTAAAAGAGGACCATTTGAACCTGCTGCTGCTGTAATTTCTCTGCAGGATGCCTAAGATTACGAGTCATTCTGAGCCCAGTGCTGAGACTTTACCTAGGGGAACTACCCTCCCTCTTGCTGATGAGGGTACCTTCACAATACATTCGTCTTACTACCCTCCCTCTTGCTGATGAAATTGGTGAAATATGTTGCACACTTCGGATTTGGCACAAGGAGGAAAAACTCCAAATGATGAGTAAAGTCGTCTAAGAAAAATAAGTAATACTGAAATTTTGAATTACTTAATTATGGTGATCTCCATAAATCGGAATGCACAATGTCAAAAGATGCCATAGTAAAAGATAATGAGGTACTAAGGGTAGTCTTGTATGCTTTCTCAATTGGCAAGACACAAAGTTTTGGAAACATATTTATTATAAGGAATTAAAATGTTTCGACGAAGAGTTTGAAAGCTAGCATTGCCAGGGTGTCCTAGGTGGCAATGTCAAAGAGCAGGGGTGTGAGCAGCGGTGAGGGCGAGAGGGCGGCTGTGACAAAGTGAGGTAGCTGATGTTGTGAAAGTGTAGAGATCCCTTTTGTTATTACAACAGAGTATCTCCCTCCGACCCGGAAGTATTTTTCCTTGAAAAGCCACAAGAGTCAAATTCAATAGAGCAATTGTTATCGGTTGTGAATTTGCGGACGAAATTAGGTTTTTGACAAGAGATGGAGTGACTAGGCTATCTTTGAGAGTAAGGGAGGAAGAAAGATGTTTGTGTCCGATAATGGTGACAATAATCAAAGACCAATTACCGACGACGACATGCTTGGGAGAATTAAGACGATGATTAGAAATAGTATTGAGCGTACCCGAACTAAATGTAATATAATGAGGGTAAACACTGGAGTCCATGCACTAATTACCGTCAACTGGTGCTTTAAAACTCATAGTGTCAAATCCTTGCAGTACAAGAGCGATGTCCATCGGCTGAGCAGCAGGCCACGAGATAGCTGCTATGGGAGGCGGAGCATATGCAAGAGTGTGAGTCTGACCTGCTGCATATATGGCTTGACCCAAATGATAGCCTACGTACTTGTTGCAATGAGTTTATAGTTGGTCGGGGGCCGAGGAAACCTTTTCAATTGTTTGACTCCTAATTTGGTTGACCATAGGAAAAATCGGAAGGAACAAAGGGGCCCCATGAAGTAAGGTAAGTCATTGGTTGTGGAGTTTGATTGTTGGTATTGGTATTTTTATTGTTCTTATTGTATTTGTTGTTTTTCAACTATTATTGGCCATTACCTTCGTTATTATTATCGTTGTTTTGTGTGGTATTTGTGGGCAAGGCATATAAAGCGGTGGTAGGATTGATTGTGTTGGGGACAAAAAATTTTGAAGGTTTTGTCGGCTTTCTTCAAGAAGGAGCATTGACCGAACTTTTAGAAAATTGGAAAACGGGGTTTGAAGATGAATAATGTTGTAAAGGGATTGATATTGATAAGGTAACTCGCAATGACATTTTAAACGAGGTCTTCATTAGATATGGGGTGGTCAACAACATTTAATGGGTCAGATAACTTTTTGAGTTTATTACAATAATTGGTGATGGGAAGAGTAACTGTAGTGCTACAGTTGTATTCTTCCATTAAAGCCAATGCACGCACCTTTAGGTTATCCGAAGAGAGTTTTTAATAGCCACCCACATCTTATGGGCGGTGGCCTCGTCATCAACAAGCGTAGTGAGAAGGGCGGTGGAGATGGTTGCATAAATCCATGAAAGAACCACGTAATCTAGGCGCTTCCAAAGGTCGTCATGGAAAGGTCGTCATGGGTGCCTGTAGGTTTGGATTCGTCGGTGAGATGACCTTGAAGACCATCATATCTACCACAATGCACGAGAAAGACGTGCCTTCATGTACGGTAGTCACTGTCTTGAAGAGTGAGACCGTCTTGATGTATAAGTGAATGTTTCCGATGGAGAAAGCAGGATGAGTGACATAAGTAGTATGAGCCATTGATTATAGTTGAAAGAAGGTGTGAAAAACTAGATAAGAAGGGAGTGAAGGTAAAGGAATAAAGGAGCGTGATAAGGTGAAAACAAACAGAGAGATTTCATAAAAAATGACTTGATACCATGATAGTTTGTAAACCCCATGATTTCAGAGTGTATTGCTTATGCTATTTATACATAATATACAAGAAATTAAAAGACATACACGATATAATGTACAAGAGAAATAAATAGGATGCAATGTACAAGAAGTCATATGCATGGCTAATATACCAAGTCTATGTTATCTAACAAGAAGGAATCAACGTTGATAAAGACCTCTTTTGTAAAGAAGGGATGTGGATTGTATGAAGGCTGTGATCCGAAACTATTTGAGTGGAGTGGGCGGGCTACAGTAAAACAAGTACAATATCAATGAAGTATTGATGTCATAGATGGGAAAAAGCTGTTGTTTTGGGTCTAACCATGGCGAGACAAATGGTTGTTAAATTGGTTATTCTAGAATCATATTATTTGAAGCATGTTAAGATGCGTTTTTTTGTTGGGTTTAAATGAGCATTCTATGTCGCGGGTAATAATCGAACCCCCAATTTCAAGGTCAGAGTAAGAGATATTCTTACTACTTGAGCTAATTCTTGTTTTGTATTAATATATTAAATGCTCGGAATAATTCATCCTTGTAACCGATCCGAGGGAATTCTAGAGCTAGACAAACATTTTGAGTTACTCTTGTATGCTTTTGTTAAACAGAGTGGTAATTAGGTGGTTCATAGGATGTCACCCTACATACCGTTAGTCTATTTAACAAGAGTTTTAGTCGATACATCTTTAGAGAAAATAACTAAAAGTTTCGGGATACCTTATCGAATATTGAGAAGCTGAGGATATATCATACAAATAAACAAAATAAGAATACACCATAAAAGTCAAATTCTCCTTGAAGACAGACATATCTGTCTTAAACTTAAGACGGGTCAAGAATACTCATGTGGGTAAAACAAAAGATCTATCCTATACGTTTATGTTGAATGATATTTGAACCCATTTTATTATCAAGATAAAGACTAACTCCAAATAAATAATTTATTTTTTTATAATTGCTACCACGTATAATTTGCTTTTCGGAAAATTCACGCGGTACCCTTAAACATTTCCATTTCTCATGTGGTACCCAAATTTTTATGTTTATATATGGTACCCTTGAAATAATTTTTTTAGACTTCCGTGACCAAATACGTAACGGATGTTAAATGATGATGACGTATGGAAGTTAATTGGTGTTTATTTCTAGCATTGAAAACTCTTTGCACCTCTAGTACGCGTATGTCTTGCATGTATCCTTTTCAACATTATGTGCAAAGGAAACAGAGAATAATCTATTTCAAGAAGCAGCATAGCAAAGTGGATGAATCTCCAAGACAAAGCTTATCTACTTTCTCAACAAGTAGATCTTTATCCCGTAAATTCCTACGGCCTCGTGGCGTAAGTGTGTCTTGTTGTAGGTACTTCTCGGAAGCTCAGTTGATAAAGAAGAGAAAACACGTGATAGCTCAATTGGCCAGATCCGATCGTCCCCTCAAGAAGCCTTTTTTATCTGTTAACCCCATCCGTAGTTTAATTTCTTACTCAGATAATGTAATAATAAAGTCCGACTCTGAGAGTCGGATTCGTACTGTGTAAGACTACCTTTACTGTTGCCAAAAAGAAAACTCTTTGCACATGATACTCCTAAAGTATAGTATTTTGCACACGATAACTTGATTTGTGAAGGAAAAAAAAAAGTAGTCGTTCCAACTTTTTGTATAATTGAGCTTGTGTATAATATCTCATGAATTGGTCAATACACACACTAAAGTCACAAAAGTAAATAATTTTTGTAAGTCTTATGCAAGTTTATCTTAAAATGGAATCCCAGTGGAAAATAAAACTTGTCCAAGATGCAATACAAGATCTGAAATAAGGTCATCTGGACTATGGACCAACTGCAGCAAATCTATAATATTTCAAACTTTGTGGAGTCATTTAATTTCTTGATCAATGAGTTTATGGAGAAACCAATAATGGAACTCATAATACTTCAAACTTTGTCTTCCTATTTTGTGTTATATTCTCCAACTGTTGGTTAAAACTTGTTCAATTTCATTCATTGCACTAAAATGGTTTATTGCTTCACTTTTAGATGTGCTCCACTATAACCATCCACCAGGGCCGACCCTTAGGCTTGTCTAGATGGGCAAATGACAAGGGCCCAATATTAAGAGGGGCCCACTGTAAAAAATAAATAAATAAATAAATAAGAAAGTAACGGCTCATCAGCCAAGTAAGAGGAAAAAGTCAAAAAACACTTTTTGGAAATAAGGAATAAGAATAAAGAATACTAGCTTAATACCCGTGCACTTCACGGGAATATATAATTTTCTGTATTTCAAAATTTTCAAATTTCAATAAATGAAACGAAATAGATTTGATGAATGCACTCGCAGAGTAATAACGTCGAACTACCTCTTACAGACCTAGGTTAGTAGGTCATATTCTTTTCGATTTAATTTACCTATCTACAATTCAAGTGACTTCAACTTCTCTAAGTTAATTTGAATTTAAATTTAAATAGCTTAACTTAAGCTTCATCACAATCAAAAGGACATCACCTTAATCATGGTTGTGAATTATGGTTACTTGATTAGGATCTCATGTCCACGACCTTTACCCAGTGTTACAAACTCAAGAGATTATCTTCGTATAGTTGAAAGCTAAAATTGATTTCAAATTACTTGGTAATTCAAAGCTAAAGTGCGTTGGTATTTCCATGAACAATTGATTCGGTGCGATACATAGTCTAACAATCATCTTGTGATATCCTAATTATACAACCGGATTGTAAAACATCGACGACGTTTTAGTAAACATCGACGACGTTTTTCATAAAAAAGACGATACTTGCCCTTTTCCTTTATCTCTCTAAACACATTCTCTCCCAAATTCATCAAAACCCACTAAATTAAAACACTCATCCTCTCCCACCAAGGCCACCGCCAGCCCACCGCCACCACTGCCACCACTGCCGCCGTCCCGCCCCCTGCCGGCCCCCCTTGCCGTCTTCCCGCCGCACGACCGCCGTCCACCGGTATGTATTTCTTCTCTTTTTTTTTTTTTTTTTGTAGATCTACTTATATTGTTCTTGTATTTGTGTTTACTATGTTTAAATTTGTTTGTTGTTAGTTTTTGTATTAATTAAAGTTGTAGTTATTTGGTTGTTGTTGTAATTAGTTGTTGTAATTTATTTTGTCTTAGTTTTTAATTATTTCATAATATGTTTGTTTTTGTTCTTGTTAGATTTGTTGTAAAATCAATTTGGTAGTAATTTGTTGTAAGTAAGTTGTTGTTAGTAATTTGTTGTTAGTAATTTGTTGTTTGTAATTTGTTGTTAGTAATTTGTATGAGAAATATGTATAAAGATAGAATTAATCGGTTTTATTTTCGAGTTTTTCATCCCGATATGATGAAATTTGGAGGAAAAAAAATTTTCCCCCATGGTTGGACAACCAAATCACACGTCCAACCATGGGGGAAAAAAATTTTTCCCCATTCTCCACCATGGTGGGACGTGTGGTTTGGTTGTCCTACCATGGTGGGATTAAATTTCTGGAAATCCACCATGGCTGGACAACCAGATCCAACGTCCCACCATGGTGGAAATTCCAGAATTTTCATCCCACCATGGTGGGACGTGTGATCTAGTTGTCCAGCCATGGTGGGATTTCCAGAATTTAAATCCTACCATGGTTTGAATTTTTTGATTAAAAGTCCGTCCATGGTTAACCCAAATTTTTTTTTTTAGTTTGTTAATTAAGTTGATTAATTTAATTATTTCGATGCTAATATGTTTTTGGAATATTATTAACGCTTATTTGCATGTTTTAATTGTGTAAATGCAGATGGGTGATCGAGGAAAGAGCGTTATGGTTCCCGAAGATCGTACGGTGAACCGTAGAGTCACGGCTTCAAAGCGTCGTATTGTTTTTCGGTGTAGTAGATCTAATCCCGTTAGTAGCGGTATTTCTGACATGGAGAGGTCGGAGGAGGTAGGAGGTAGTGTTCCTGAGATTGTTCATGGTCACGAGGAAGCGGAAGATGATATTGTTGACGAGGGTTTGGTGGACACCGAGTCTGAGGGCGAGGAGGATATTGTTCAGCGGTCCGTACCTTTATCGAGATTGGAGGTACCGTTGTCTCAGAGGTTAGCTCGGGACTCCTTTGGTCGCTATTCTAGGTTGGATGATGGTTCGCAGAGGGAGCCGCGGAAGAAGCCGCGCAGCGATAGTGATTGGCTCCTTAGAGACCCAGTTTCTGGTGGGCCCCGTAACATATCGGTGTTACGCAGTTTTGGGGGGCATGTGGCATATAGTAGTTGGATTGAGACCGAGGAGGCTAGGTCCTTTATTAAGTGTTACGAGAGGCTGAGTTATGTGGATGGGTTAGGGAGCATGGAGGTGCCGGTTGATGTTGTTAGGAGGTTTCAGCTGACTGGGTTGACTGGGTTGACGATGTGCTGCACGACAGCTTTGGATGAGAACCTTCTTAGTGCTTTCATAGAGAGGTGGCAGCCGGATACCAACACTTTTCATATGCCTTTCGGGGAGATCACTATTACTCTTCACGATGTGGAGGAGATTCTTGGGATCCGGCCTACTGGTACGAGGGTGTTTGTTCGAGGTACCTCCGTTGCCGATTCTTCGAGGGAGGAGGCGGGGTTGAAGAGGGCCGTGGCAGGTTTTTTTGGCAAACCTCCCGGAGAGGTGGCACCACCGTTATATAAGGGTGGTGGCTTGTTGGTGTCAGCTTTGAGGGCTCATATCAAGGAAGGGACTGAGCATGACTCCTTACGTGCTTATTTGATATTGTTGTTGGGACAGACTTTGTTTGTGGACAAGTCTGGTGATAGGGTGTCAGCTCAGTTGTTACCCTTACTTGATGATCTGGAGCAGGTTGGAGAGTATGCTTGGGGTGCCGCTTGTTTGGCATATCTGTACCGGCAGCTAGGCATGGCATCGCGACGGGAGGCTCGCGGTGTTAGTGGGGGTCTGCCCTTATTGCAGGCATGGATTTACGAGTACTTCCCCCAGTGTCGGCCACACGGGGGAGATTATTTGGAGGTCAGGCCACGGGTGGATGCTTGGAGGCACGTTCCTCGGTTTAAGGGCGACATTGACCATTTTCAGATGTGGCGTGTTAGGTTGGACGGGTTTACCAGGGAGCAGGTTAGATGGACGCCGTATTGGACGCGTATGCCGAGTTCTGCGAGATATTCTCGCTATTCCGGCTATATTCGATATCAGTCCATTGTTGAGCCGTACCAGCCTGATCGTTGTATGCGCCAGTTTGGGGACATTCAGACTATCCCGATGCCTATGCCTATCCCATGTACCGAGTACCGTCCAGCAAAGAACGGTTATAATGTGGAGTTTGGTCGGGAGCCCGATACGATGTGGGGCCACGAGACTTCCTTGGTGAACTTCAAGAGTCGGTCTCGACGAGCTACGATGCCTTTCGAGGTATCTCGAGACTATGAGAGATGGTACGATGATATTTCTCACTGATTCTATTTTCCACCATCGGACCGTCTTCATTTTATGCGTCCACCTTTCCACGCTGAGCCAGAGGTAGCCGTTGCACTTAGTAGGCAGTTCTCAGAAGTCTATCGTTTACCTACTCCGGAGATGCAGCAGCAGCAGTTGGATATTTTGTTTAGTCATATGAGCATGTACTACGATACCCATGATCAGGGTAACTAGTACCGGATATTTATGCATTGTATTTGTTTTCTTCGGTTTTTATGTAGTATTGACTTAACTTTTATTTAATTAGTTATTTGTTTTTATTGGTTTGTTGATTTATTTACTTTTATTTATATTATTGTTGTATTGGCCACAACATGAAACCCCTAAAATTTTGTCTATTTAAACCCTTTACCCAACAATTTATTTCCACACAACTCACTATCTTCTCTCTACTCTTAAAATATATTACTCCTCTTATACTACACTTTAATCATGGTGATGACTAACATTCAATTAGTGAATTATTATCAAAATAAAATTAACGAGATAGTTAACGAGTTTCCCTTACTATTCGACCGCCTTATGATTGTTTTGAATAATCATGTACTTAATAATTTCATTAGTCGTCACAATCCTCCCCTATCTTCGCTTCAACTAATGCATGGACCTATTTCCGGTCTGAACAACCCTTCCATTCACCCTAGGAACGTAACAGAAGGTATGGTTACTTTTAATCCATTGTCTAATTTTTCCTTTCAAAAAAATTGCAAAAATTATTATGAAGTTTTGTTTTTGTATTTTCAGAAACTGTCATCTTGAAGCGATGTGAGTGGGAGAAAGTGAAGTTGGAGATAGTTGAACTGTTTAAGAGGTTTTTGACAGTTATCCCATATAGGACCTTACACTCTCTATGTGAAGGGGACGGCCGGATGTTCGTGGGGCCATTTCAGAGTCTTAAAACCTTTGAAATGTATGTAACTTACATAGAGGAGGAGTTTTATAGGCCTAATGGTTCTTCTTCCGAAGGATATTCAACTGATTAAGTGTTAATGAAATGTATTTAACGATGATTAATTGTTTGTTCTGCACTTGATCGTTGTAATATTTATCAGTTTTTAATTAATGAATAAAGTTGTCAGTTGAGTTGTCACATCATGATCAGAACTTTATTAAAGTCGTCAGTTGAGTTGTCACATCATGCTCAGAACTTTATTAAAGTCGTCAGTTTAGTTGTCACATCATGCTCAGAACTTTATTAAAGTCGTCAGTTTTGTTGTCACATCATGCTCAGTACTTTATTAAAGTCGTCAGTTGAGTTGTCACATCATTTTCGGAACAAATTCCCAGCCTGACCTCTATATAAGGAGCTCACTCCACCATCATTTTTCACAAAACCTACTATCTCATCTACTATCTTCCTAAAACCTCATCTACCATCATGCCTATGAACGATGTTGAAGAGGTTAATTTCATACAAAATAGAATTGATGAAATTGTTAATGAGTTTCCTTCCATATTTCGCCGTTTACTAATCGTGTTTAATAATAATATCATTTGGGATTTCATGAACCGTTATGAACCTAATCTCGTATCACTACCACAAATGATGGGTACTCCCTATAAGACAAATTACCCTCATATTCCTGAAATGAATATAACAAAAGGTAAAATTTCTGTCAACTTTAATTTCAAACCTTAATAATATCATTTCTTATAATTTCATTTGTTTACTTACATAATTAGTTCTTACCATTTTATGTTGTTGTTTAGAATCTGTCCTTCTGAAAAGGGATGAACTAAAGAGGATCGAGGCGGAGTTGATTGAATTTTTCAAAAGATGTGAAACCATCATTCCATCCATGACACTACATCAGCTTATGCAGGGTTACCAGGGTGATGGTTAGATATTCCATGGCCCGCCGGAGCCAATTTTTATATACCACATTTATACCGGCTACTTGGAGGAGGAGTTATTCAAGCCAAAGGAATATTCATCAACAGATTACTCCACTGATTAGTCTTACTAAAACCGACTGCGTGTGTTTAATGAAAAAATGTGGTGATGATGGTTTCATTTGCAACATGGGTATTTTAATCGTTTCTTCTATGTAATGTAATTTTAAGACTTTAACTTATGTCAGCTTTATTCGAGTACTTTATTAATAAATGTCAACTTTATTCGAGTATTGTCAACGTCAACTATATTTAACCAAAAATTAACGTAAATTAAAAAAAACAAACATTACATAAATATTCATCAAAAGTACAATTAAATTTTGACTCCATTAATAAAGTGCTTAACCGAAACTCAATTTCCGTGCAACTTCTTCATCGGTGCTTTCATTTCTACGTCTCCGACTTCTTCCCGTGGCGGATCCGATGCAAGCGTTCCAGTTCTCGATATTTTTTCTGGTACAAAGTTTCGAGATGACTGACACTTTCGTGTCTATAAGTCCGCCAAGCGGGAGCTAGTGGTGGCATGGCAACATCATCTTGCGGCCCTCTTGAATGCAACCGCATCCAATGATTGTGGTAGTTTACAATCCCCATAACACCAAAGGGTTTTTGACCTGGAACCAAAGCCCTAAGTGGTAAAATTGTCTCACAACTACCACCCCAAATTTTCTCACCATTGTCGCGACGGAAATGACCGATAACACATATAGTCCAGTTGAAGGTGGTTGCAAACACAAGTAAGTGGTCGGAACACATCCAATGCTCCGTACCGCATGGGA